>JAUZST010000789.1:149489-190013 GCA_034779995.1 Parotocinclus haroldoi
ATTTTATTTTTTTTGTTTTTTTAATATATCTTTATTTTGATCAGTTTTGACCACTCAAACTAAGTATATTTGTTATATATTTCAAATAAACAACACCCAGTCAAATATGTTTAATAAATAATATTTACCTATGTTAAATAAACATAAGTATTTTTTTTACATTTACAGCTTCACTTACGCAACTGGTCTTCAGTTTTCAGTTCTTGTACAAATTACATTTTTGTGACATTCTTTCTTTTATGTAAGTGTAATGATTGAGGTTAACAATATAAGATCAAGGTTTAAAACCCACAATCTTCTGATTAGTCAAGACAGCAAACGCCCTGAAAAACCGCCAAAGTATTTCTATAGATTGTAGTAACAACTATTGCTACTAGAAAATACAGAGAAAATGTTCTTGCTCTGATCTTCTTTTTATTTTCAGTATAATCACATTTAATTACATTCATTTTTACAATGGGTTTACAGTTTTTTTTTCCCAATAAATCTATTATTCATTTCAGCATCGTGCTGCCTGATGCCCCCTCCCAAATGCTTGGCTTTTATTGCACTTGTGCCGTTGTGCTATTTTATTGCACTACATACTTGACATCTGAAGTTGAAGTAGAAGTAGAAGTAGCACATACTTGTGAAAACATTATCTGTCATTGCAGCAAGCCATGAAGGGGAAGTACCCTAGGTTAAGGCAGCAGATAATATATTTCTTTAGTTTGCCTATTCTGTCTTTGGTGACCAAGAAGAATAATTAGCTTTTCTCAATGATCCTCAGTTTTCTACTGATTTCTAATCTAGTTCTAATTTAGAATGTAATTTTCAGGTATTATTTTTACCATTTAGGAACCACTGCCATTTACGTTCCCTCAGCACTGCTGGGAATGTCATGCAAAGTCAGGGTAAAAGTGTTTTCCCTACCACCTCTAAGGCAGCAGTTGTATCTGTTGAGGACATTCCACAGTGCTTTTTGGAGGTCCCTGGATGCAAAATAGTACACAAAGGGGTCAAAGCAACAGTTAAGACAGTTGAGAGCCAAAGTGAGCTTGTAGTAAGCATACAGGCTATGACCACTTCCGCGATACACCATGTGGATTGGCTGGATCACCATATTTGGCAGATAGCAAATAACAAAACAAAGAGCTGCAACTACAACTACAGTCTTTGCCCGTTTGTGTGAGTGATGGA
Organism: Parotocinclus haroldoi; assembly: GCA_034779995.1. NCBI lineage: Eukaryota > Metazoa > Chordata > Actinopteri > Siluriformes > Loricariidae > Parotocinclus > Parotocinclus haroldoi. Next base: position 150,669 of record JAUZST010000789.1, read on the forward strand.
GCCGTGTGTCTTCTGTCTCTTTAAGGGCATGGGCCACTCTGCAATAGCAAATAATTAAAAACATCAGTGGCGCTACATAGAAGAGTACGTATATGGATATGAAATATAGATATCCTTTCACTCCACTGAAGGCTTTTTTGGGAAGTACATCAAAACAGGTGGTAATGCCAAGCTGAGGGACATGGACAGTAAAGTCATAAAGGAAATAAGGAATCTGAAAGATAAGAACAACACCCCATATGAGGAGGCAGATCAAGATGGACTTTTGAGAGCTTCGCAGGTTTCTGGTCTCTAAAGGGTGAACAATGCCACAGTATCTTTCCAGGGCTATGGCACAAGTTGTGAGGATGGAGCAATACATGTTGCAGTAGAAAGCAGCTGTAGAAATCCCACAAGTCACTGAGCCAAAGCGCCAGTCATTTCCTCGAAGATGATAGTCCACCTAGTCAAATCAGTTATTTGTCAATGGTAATGTAATTGAAGAGTGTTCGTCTTATAAAATATATGTAATCTTGGTAATGCTATTTGTTCTTACTTGAAGAGGCAGTGTGATGCTGAAGAGAAGGTCTGCAAGGCTTAGATTAATGGAATAGATAACCGTAGGGGTTGCAGACTTTGTAAAGCCACAGAGAAGAAAAAAGGCAAGAACATTGCAGGGGGTACTGATTATAAAAACTGGTATGTAGATGGTAGGAACGACAGCAGTCATAAAAGGGCTCATTAGCATTTCCAAAGTGGCATTGTCCACTTTATGAATAGTAAAACCTGATGAATTGTTCATTTTAAATCCAGGTGATGAGCTGCAATGACACAATAAATAAATAAATAAATAAATACATGATAAATATTATATATATATATATATATACACTATATTGCCAAAGGTATTTGCTCACCCATCCAAATGATTTGAATCATGTGTTTCAATCACTTCTATGGCCACTGGTGTATAAAATTAAGCACCTAGGCATGCAGATTATTTTTACAAACATTTGTGAAAGAATTGCTCTCGGGAGCTCAGTGAATTCCAGTGTGGAAATTTTCTCGCTTCTAAATATTCCACATTTAACTGTCAGCTGCATTATAAGAAAATGGAAGTGTTTGGGAACGAAAGCAGCTCAGTCACGAAGTGGTAGGCCACGTAAACTGACGGAGCGGGGTCAGCAGATGGATCTTATTATTAGTATTTGAAGGAAAATAGAAATAAATGGAAAGTTAACAACAAGGACATGATGTCCTTATGTAGATGTACAATAGGCTTTTAGTATGTATAGTAATATGCAACAATTTACTATGATGTTCTTTTTGGACATACATACCTCTAACTGAACGATCATACTGTATGTGTTTGAAAGCTCGAAATCTCAGCAGAAGTGATTTCTGTTTTTGAAATGACTTGAGTCATTCAGTGATTTAGAGCACACAAAATGAGCTGGCATGTAAAACATTACATTTATGGTTACCTTCTTAAAAGGTTATCATTTCAGTTTATTATTTATATTTAGAAGTTTAATTTGTTGATCAAGCACTTCTTGAAGTTATACCTATTTTAAGATGCAGTTACATGAAGAGGAATATGCACTAAGCTTTTAAATCAGTTTCTCTATGAAGTCAATGCAATTTCTGTATTGCATTAAATTACTTTCTGCACTACGCATTTATTAGAAAACGAGTTGCACTTTTAGTTTCTTCTTTCTTTCAATCTTTTGACTGCATTTCTCATAGTTTAAGAGGGGAAATTCCACCCCCACTTTTTCCACACCTCTGACACTATGTAAACTTACAAGGAAAAAAGGCAATGTGAGAAACATTTTAGAGAAGTGGGTCAGCTTTCCTGCCCATGCTTTTATTTCCACTACAAGAAGTAGTAGTTAAACGACTTTTTATCACAGTGATATATCCTACATACATGCAAATGCAAACAAAATTAGCAATCATCTGTTAAGCTGTTTAGTGTATGTAGAAATTAGACTTATTAGATTTAATTAGACTTATACTTTCATTCCTTTCATTGCATATGTTTATATTATGGTCTTCATTTTTTATTTGTTAAATCTGGCCTATTTGAACAAAAAAATATAGCGATATAGTTACAAGGAGGGAAAACTATGAAGAAATACATAAAACATACCTATGATGGCTGAAGAAAATGGTCTTGTACTAATATATATTCCATTCATATGCCTCCTAACATTACATATGCATAAGCATTAAATATGTTAGCAGTCTCATTAAAATGGCAAATGGAATACCTAAGCTTCAAGACGAGCTATTTCAAAGTATATGTGAATACTAACAGTGTGTTCTACAGGAAGTTCATGTTCAGGAAACCACACCTATCGGCTGCAAACTAAAAAAAAAAAAACAACAACCTGAAAATCACATTTAAGGTAATATTAATTTAATATAGTTACATTAATTAGATCTTTCTTCTAAGGCAGGTTATTGTTGTATATTGATAAAATAGAAAATGATCATTCTTAGAATTCTTAGAATTATAAACAAATTGATGTGATTTAAATGTAAACATTTTGTAAATTGGATGGTCAATAAACATTTTAAACTTAAATTCTTTGTAAAATACGAATTTAGCTTCAGGAATGGCCCAGTACCTTTTGTGATAGACTAGCCACCATATCAGGAACAGCCTTCTCAAGGTTTGAGTAACTTATGTGGTACACTTTGATTTTTAGTTTATGGTGATATTGGAAACAAATACTACTAAAAAAATCACCCAAGAAAACAGCACATAATGATAAATTGTGGATGTTGCAGGTAATATTAACAAGTTTGAAAGACTTCATTTGAAACCTTTCCATATTGTAAACATGTAGTGCTGTGAAATGACAATACAGGAATAACTCATTTAAAAGTGCTGTTATAACTGTATCCATCCACTGTTCCATCTAGTTTGGCGATGTTAATTAATCGCTTTGAAGTTTGGACTTATATTTGGTACATTTAAATATCTGCTTAATTCAGAATCCTAGGGAGCTGGGATCTAATTGGCAGCACATTTTGCATATATTTCTATGTATATATATATTACGGCTTCATTGTCACAACGTGCCACAGCATTACAGTGGCTGATGCTGAATATGTAAAGGGTTTGTACACTGCTTTTCGTACAAGCCTCAGTTTCAGTTAATCAAAACACTCAAATCTGAAATCTGATAAAGTTGAAATACATGAACCCACTCTGTATACTTACAGCAATGACCCATTTCATTACGTTTGAAATAATTCAAAAACGGAAATGAATCAGATTCACACATGTCAGTTTCCACACATCAGAACAATGAAGTTCCCATGGAATAGAGTTCAGATTGAATTAATTAATTCAGTATTTACAGTATTAATTTCAGTATAGTCTGGGTAGTCCTAATTATTTATAGAATGCATACTCATTAAAAAGAGAGAAAGTGGGAGATTTATTTTGCTGAAATTGCCAACATTACTTTTTCCTTACTGAAATCTGCAGTCTTTGTTTATGTATTGTTTTTTTTGTTTTGTACATGCCTTATTTTATAGACTTGCCAGCAACACACCATGAAATCTCTGATGAAAATGTATTTTTGTTGATCTCAGTAAACTAAGTCTTAGTCTAAGTCTTAATATATTTACATTCATTAATTTTGGTAAAATTGGAAAGCACTGTTCTTGCAGCAACTCACAGTAAGAAGTTCCCAGGTTCAATCCTAGGGTGGGGCGGCCTGGGTCCTTTCTGTGTGGAGTCTGCATGTCCTCCCCATGCCTGCGTGAGATTACTCTGGGTACTGCGGTTTCCTTCCACAGTCCAAAAACATGCGTGCTAGGTTAATTGCCGTTTCTAAAGTGGCGCTTAGTGTGTTACTGTGTGTGTGCCCTACGATGTATTGGCACCCCTTCTATAGAGTTGCACTGCACTTGTGTCCTGCGTTGCTGGGTGGGCATAGGCTGGCCTGTGACCCCATGTGGATAAAGCGGAATATAATGGATGGATGCATGGGATGGATGGATAATTTTGGTTAAAAAACGCCCCAATGTCTTTTATTGTGTTCTTCAAATACACTTAAATGTTACTTATCTTTTTTATATCTAAGCAGGTTAGGGAAAGACACAAGGGTGCATGAATGAAATCATATTTAATTGTAACATCCATAATAAACGGAAATCAACTACTGTTAATGCCCTTATAAACTAAGACATGAAACAAATGAACAAGCTATTTCCTAGATAACCTAATTGTTTATTGTTTATATTTATTATGTATAGTTTATGTTATTTATATATTTAGCATATACAAGCATCTGCAAAAACTACAAAATCGGTGTTCCACTCATAATTACCGAACTACTTCAAACAGCTGATCAGTAGTTTTTTTCCAGATTCCCAGTTAGTTTGTGTTTAATGTAAAACCAAATATTACAAACCAGGACTCCAAGCCAAGACATGAGCCTGGTGTAAGATTACAAACTAAAAACAAATCTTGTAAGCAAAAGACTATTTTGGAAGAATTTAAACACACAAACATCAAATTGAGTTATTATTTTGAAATATACTTATATTTATATATGTGTTTATACTATTAAAATGTAAGCTGTTTATGACATGGCTTACAGTACTCTGCATAAGTCTTAGGCACACTTTTTCTTCAGTTTATATTATTTTTTTAAACAACACAGAGCTGCTGGAGTTTTATATAATCTCAATCATTGCTGGATTTTAAATAATCCACCCGGCAAAAATGTTGTACCTGCTCAACACACGTTGACACACCATCACCGCATCAAGGTCACTGCAGTGCTGAAAATGATCCACTACCCAACGCCTGATCATTAGACAATTAGACCAACAGATGGACTACTGTCTGTAATTGTAGAACTACGAAGTTAACTTACCACTAGAACCTAAATAAATAAGTACAATATACTTATACAGTATACAGTATAGTACTTCTGCACAGTGCACAGTAAACATAAATTCCACCATACATATAAAACATTATTATTGTAAGTGATTAAGTTACAAAACACTGTTGAGTGATTAGGGGTGTTTTATTACACAAAAGGAAATTGCATTTATTACTCAAAAGACTTTTGCATTGTTGATAATGTTTTGTGAGCTGAAAGTACAGTGAGTCAGAAAAAAAGTTGGTTTAAGACAGCAACATACATATGACATGGCTCTGTTCACTCTAGTTTATTACTCACTCATTCAGATGGGAAGGAAGCAACTACAGATATGAAACTTCACACCAGCAGTAACGGGTTGCAAGTTTTAAACACAGGTCCCTGAGAAACATGTCATACGTGTTGGCATGTGGCATTGTATTGCTTGTCTTATGAGCTCTGGATAAGGGCGTCTGCTAAATGATGTAAATGTAAATGTACATTGTAAAATTACAGTATTTTACTAATCACAGTGTGTTCACTGAGGTAAGTTGTCAGTTCTTCAAGAGACACATAATCTAGTCCAAGAGAATGTACAAAAGTACCCAGAATTATAAATTGAATGCCCATCCTCAGCTATTCGATTAAATGTTTGCTAAGAGAATGACAACATTTATAGACAAAAAAATATATAGTAATACCAGTGGCTGATGTAAAACGTTTTAATTATGCTCAATATTAATTGGCCAAATAAATCTATATGAAGCAATTCAATGTACAAACATCTCAAACTAAGCACTAATACTAAGCTGGCATTGTAGTGTTGCCTTGTTCTTTTCAATATTTGTATTGGATTGTATTACTATTTTTTACATTTATTTTAGATTTTACTAGAGTACGTTTTAAATTACTTCGGGTAACTGCTTAGTATTTCAGCTTCTCTTTCACCCCAGCAGAGGGAGCCAACAATGCAAATGCCTTTAACAATTGCATTCACCAATACATTTAAAGCTTTTACAAAAGCTGTTGGTCGGTGTTGCTCTTTAGAGATGCAGCATGTGCTCGTGCTTTCTGTTAATGTTGTTCCAACACTGAGATTAAAATGACTAACGTTATCTTTCTATACACTGGGATCCATAAAAAGATATTACACTGAGATATTACAAATTTTAAAAAATAATGATTCAATATATTGAATACAATTTTAGCGCCCCTGTCAATCACTGACCCTAAGAATCATCCTAAATCCATAATGCCACCCCTGAAATATGTGCTCAACACTTTGCAGCCATGTACTTGGGAGAGCTGTTTCTAACACCGCACATCCTATTAGTGAACAGATGCTGGTTGGACAGCATTAGGTAAAATACACGTTGCAGAAAGTTGAAACTGTCAGGAAAACAGCAGGCCCAGATGGAGTACCTGGATGAATTCAGAAAGATTGTGCCAGTCAGTTAGTGGTGGTGTTTACAAGAATGGTCAAACTTTCATTACATCAAACAGCCATTCCAACATGTTGGAAATTGTCTGGTTATCGACCAGTTGTGCCAACGCCCAAAGTACAAAAAGTACAGGGTGAGTCAAAAGGCACAGAATAACGTGTTGCATTTCCCTTAAACCAATGTGGAGGCTTTCAAAATGTTGGCCATGAGACAGTGGAATGTGATCACCAGAACTGACCTGCACAACCTGGACAATGAATATGCTGTCTTAATAACACTAGCAGCATCACTTTGCAAAGTATTCTGAATACCATGCCATCTGGGAAGTGGTACAGAGTTCAGTGTATTTGTGTGGGTATCCCACAAAAAACATTTTTAAAGTCTGTGCTGCAGTCAGTAAGTCCACAGTAAACCCAATCTGATGAAGCTTGATGTAGTGTAAGGAACACATATGATTTGGTGCCAACAGCATGAGACCAACCTGCTTTTTGTCAATCCTCAAAGGCTGATGGCTTTCTTGGCCAACTATGGACATGGTAATAAATTCCACATGGTATTTGAATATTGTTTGCCTTAGTAAAGAAACTCTGGACATCTCTGGGGTATTCCCAAACAGAAGGTGGATGAGCGCAAGGTCTCTAACATCCACCAGCTCAATGATGTTGTCAAGGAGGAATGGAAGAGGATTCCAGTGGTAACCTGAAAAACTTTATGCCCAAGAAAGTTAATAATGGTGAAAATAATGGTGGCCTCACAAAATATTGACACTTTAGGCACAATTAGGCAATTTTAGGCAATTAGGGTGCACTTAATTTGTTGTCACAAAACCTTCTAAAAATATATATAAAGTGTATATATATATTCTATGGAAAAGGACAGGAAAGTAAAAAATCAAAAATGGCACATAATATTGAAACATTAATGCTGACCAAATGCATCCCTTTATGACAACAAGTTATACATTTGCTAATGCATCACAAAACAAAATGAATGAGGTATGAGGAATCCTTCCCAATTAACAAACTGGAATCCATTAAAACACTTGTGTTTGTGGTTGAAATTCACAGAATAAAAAGTACAACTGGAAAATCTGCAGAAATAGTCAATTTGCCAAGAACAGCAGACTCTCAAAACTGTTTCTAACACTTTGTAGCATATGCTATGAATATGTGAGCTGACATTAACAACATTATAAATAAGCAAAAAAGTCAAAAACATGTGCAATGTAAAATGAATGCATGCAGCATGCTCTCACTTTCTACCTAAAAGTGCACAATAAAAGAGTGAAAGAACAGCACCAGGAGACATGATACAGACCCCTCCCCATCCTCACAGTCTACAGTGTAAGATTGAATTGTTCACTCATGGTCACTCGCAGGACAGATATAAAAACACATATGCTTCTTACATTTACATTTATTTAATTGCAAACAGTATGAACTTGATATAACTAATGTTTAGTCTGATCAATTTCATTTCATTTGTTATTATTTTGTTTTCTGACATATTCAGGCCTGTAACATATTTTTTAAAAAGTTGGGTCAGGGGTCATTTTGAGTTAGCAGTTCATTAAAAAAACAAAATCATTTTGACATCTCAAACAGAAAATATGTAACCGTAATTTGGAACAAAAGCACCTTACTTTGATAAGCAAAGATAATGTCAAGTTTGTCAATAATGGAAGAGATTTAAGGATCGGTTGGAATTTCTGTGCAAACCTTTCTCAAGCACAACAATATGGAGTTACATTCACAAATGTCACTTAAAACTTTACTGTGCAGAAAGCAACCTCATGTTAACCATGTCCAGAAGCGGCATCAACGTTCTCTGGGCTCAAAAGCATTTAGGATAGATCATCACAAAAAGAAATTGTGAATTGTGATCAGATCAATCAGTATTCCAGGTCTTTTTTGAAAAAAAGGGGAACAGTGTGCACTGAACCAATAATAAAAAGCACCATTCAGACAGTTATCAGCAACTAGTCCAATAGGCAAGGTCTGACATGGTATGGGTTTTCTGCCTTTGAATTAAGGTCACTTTTGGGAAGGCAGCATCAATGCAGACAGTAAATTGAGCAACATGTGTTGCTTTCAAAATTGTACCAAATTTCCTGCTCTTTCATGTGAGAAGTTGAAAGCTAGAACATTTGATAACCCACAAATTAGGCTTCTAATCAAATATAGAGAATTCATTAATTCTATGAAACCCATAGAAAAAGATGATTGGTCTACTTTTACTGACATGATTTCTGTGGCATCTTCAGGGCTAAAACTTATAACCTTTTAGTTTTAAATTTGTTGATTGCTTTTTATAGACTGGGAACACACATGAGTGTCAAATTGTATTTCCTTAATAGCCTCCTGTGCACTCAAATTCTTTGGACGACCAATGGCGAGGCCTGTTCTGAGCGGGATCTGTCATGTTAATGTATGGACTTGGCCGCTGTGCTGCAGCTCACTTTCAGACTGTTCTTCTTACCATCTTCATGTAGAGCAACAATTCTTTTTTCACATCCTCATAGAGTTCTTTGCCATTAGGTACCATGTTGAACTTCCAGTGACCAGTATCACAGAGTGTGAGAGTGATAACAACGAATTTAACACACCTGACTACATTACATTGTATCATATAATTACAAGTGTCATATCTTTTTTTGTTGTCCCATGAAAAGATATTATAAAATATTTACAAATATGTGAGGGGTGTACTTACTTGTGAAATACTGTATATAATACAATAATTAATTGTGAATTAAGAACATTGCTTTATGTCTCTTAGCCACTATTTTCTAGTACAGTGACCACATTTTTGCCAACACTGCACACAACCCATGGTCGATCTCATGATCCCTCTTCCCATCACTTGTATATACATGGGGTTAAACTTGGTGATGCTGATCCACACCGGCCACTTCACCACTTGACCATAACGTACACTTTTTGAACATCCCATTTCATCTCTTTAAGTAATCCTGCTGCAGTGATGCTGCTTGGTGATTAATAATGATGTGGCCGGTCATGAATGGTGAGGACTAAAAATGTTACAGGTTGAGGATGCACCATGTATTTCAATCCTGAATTTGTGGCATTACTGAATACATTAGGAGCAAGACCCACATATTTCTTATCAAAGTGACTTGATGTCTGCAGCCAATATATATATATATATATCTATATAGCATCTATATTTAATGCTCTATTATTGTACAATGTGTATTATTGACCTTGTATAGTTCTTGCAAGAGACCCAAGCTGCTCCGCCTGAGATCAAACCTAGAACATTCTCAATATGAGGTAACAGTGTTATCTGCTACCAAGCCATCATACCATCAATAGGCTGACCCGACCTGAGTATGTCTGGCTAGTTTAGATGTAACCTTGTGTCTGTCATTAAAATAGCCATTGAAAGTGAAAATAGCTGAAAGTGATGTTAAATAAGCCAAATAAACAAACTGCCCGATCCCATCCCAGTGTAGCACAGCAAACCATGGTGGATTTTATACACAGATACAACATGAAGGAAGAGCACAGAAACTGTTTGACATGACATGCACATTTGTATGCATGATGTATGTTTTTCTTAGTTTCCATTTATGACATTTAGCAGATGCCCTTATCCAGAGTAACTTACAATTCATACAATCTTACAATCTAAGCACTTGCTCAGGGACCCAACTGTGGTAGCTTGGCAGAGGTGGGATTTGAACCACCCTGGACCTTCTGGTCCATAATCTAATACCTTAACCACTAGGCCACCACAGTTTTATCTAAATACATTTGTTTAGACATTACATATATTACAATACATTATATATGTTTATATATTGGAATGCTTTATGTCCTGACTGGTGCTACGGAAATGGTCTCACACAACCAAACAAAGAAGTACCCAAGTTTCTGGATTATGGATTCAAGATCAGGTTCAGCTATTTGAGTCTGAATATTCACACCTTAGTTTGGATTAAACCCCAAACACGCACTGGTTAGATGCGAAGTATTTCGGATTTCCTTGTGAGTCATACTGTGTGTTTTCATGTTGGATAGAATAATTATTGCGTTGTTTGTTTAATGATTCTGCCTTACTCATTCTGGACTCCCGTTGATCGCCTGAACCCTGCCTGTTCTATCTTTTATGGGTTTGCCCTGGAAATGCACTGAAATATTTGAGAAACACGAATTCCTGTATATATCCTATATATTTGCCAGGGAAATTTGTACATTGTTTTAAAACATTTCAATAATTTTCTCATACATTTGTTGAGTACTAGAGATCATCTGCCCACCTTTGCTCATCAAAGACCCTTTTTGGATGCTGCTTTTGTACTAAATCGTGATGAATGAATATCTTGTTGACATCATTACATGGCCATCATTACATGACATTATTACTAACCATATATTGCCCAGTCTCAACTTTTTTAAATGTGTTGCAGGCCTGAAATGGATTGAAGCATTAACAAATAAATTGGATGTTTATTAACAAATAAGTTGATCAGAAAAAAAAATCGAAATATAGTGCTTTAAACATTTAACATTTTAACATTAAAAGATTTGTATTTTTCAGTGGTAAGTCATTTAATGCTAACATACATTCCAACAACAATGTACCTGTTTACATTGCAATTCGTTGCTATTTATATCCCATTTACCTTGGGAAATTCACAGAATCATAATTGCTCAACACTCCAGAGGTCCTTCATCAGCTGTGCGTCTTCAAAGTGTTTCTGAATATGTGGGATAAAGGACCAGTTATATTTGTAGATGTTGATGTCGGAGCAGTATATACAGTCAGGAAAATAAGTATTTGATACACTGCTGATTTTGCAAATTTTCCCATCTACAAAGAATATAAAGGTCTATAATTTTTTATCATAGGTCCCTCCTAAACTGTGAGAGACAGAATCTAAAAAAATACATAAAACCACATTGCATTAAATAAGTTAACTGCATAAAATAAGTACATATGTATACATACTGTTTATATATATGCACTAATTATAAGATTATTTAATTAGGGGATATTTTTAAATGAATATGAAGCAATTAAAACAAGATCATCAGAAAAGCAATTGAAAAATCAAAGAAAGTTGTTCGATTACTCAAATGGGATGCAAACTAAATTGTAATGATTTAGTAGCAAGCGACATATTAAAGCATGTCAAACTGGACAAAAGTAACACACGTTGACTGTTCAGTAGGGTGTATGGTCACCCAAAACTTAAACACATCACATTGTCCAGCAGTTATGTGGGATCCTCTGCTACTCTTTCAGCTTAAGAAGTGTTGTGGGAGGCATTGGACGGTTTTTCAGACGTCTTCCCAATACATCCCAAGGATGTTCAATAGGATTCAGGTGTGGAGATTCTTTCTCACATGAAACGTGGATTCTTCCTTGTTCCTCAATCAAGCCAGATCTGGACATTGTGAAGCTGCAGACTGAACTGTGACTCATCAGGGAAGATGACAGTTGACCACTCATCACGGCTCCAATGATGACGCCCATCAGCCCATGTTCTACGGGTTCTACGGTGTTCAGCAGATAACGGAATGCATACCATTGGTCACCGGGCATGCAGGCCAACGCAGTGGAGCTCCTTCTTCCCAATAATGTCGGTCACCCTGCCTTAGTCTTCTATGTACTGTTCCAGTATCTTGGAAGTGATTCCACAGTCTACTAATCACATTTTTGGACGTTGCAAATACAGTTGCCACTGTTGTCAGTGTTTGATCAGCTTTAAGATGTCAAGTTTCTCTCTAAGTTTTGCATTCAGGCAATATTCCAGTACTTTCAGTTGTTTTTGCATCTCATTTGCATTATAGAACAACCTTCTTTGACCTCTTGTTTGTTTTGCTTTGTATATATATAGAGATATTTAAGAGTGTGTATATATATATATATATATATATATATATATATATATATATATATATATATTCTCTTAAATATCCCAATTTCCATATGCTATGGTAGTATATCCACCAATTTTAGTTTGTGGGGCAATAAAGCTTACAATCTGCCAAGTGACAGGTAGTTGTATTTAACACCACAGAGGTTTTTCTGTATAACTAGGTATGCAGGTTGTGTAGGTTAAAGATTGCTACACTGTCAGTGCATGCTTTCTTGATTCCGGCTAAAGTCCTTAATAATAAATAATAAATTCCGCAGAAACTCATTTGGTGACCACTGCCTGGAATGCTGTACTGCAGAGGCTTTTGAGTCAAGTGATGCAATGGAATTCATATAGCCCATCATTAGCAATATCATCAGCTACTGTACAGAATCGATTGATGACACGCTGAGGCTGCGTCATTCAGATTTCTTTATTTTACGTCGCTTATCGTTCGTCTAAGACGGCCAACAATCTAAAGAACAGCTGAGCAGCACCTTGGCGAATGCGGTTGCAACCCCCCCAACACACACACGCACACACTCACTCACTCACACCAGCGTCACAATTAGATGAAGCACCCCGCAATACCGGAGGGTTCGGGGACCGCGCGCTATCATTCTCCTCCACTTTCCTTTGACGATGATCCTTGATGAGGCAAGACGTTGCGACGGAGGACCTTGAGCGGTTCCATGCGAAAACCTCGGTGTGTGAGCCACGTGTCTACGTAATGGGAAACCAGTCTCTCGTGCCGACCCACACTCGCGCATCCTATTCAGACGCGCGGGTCCAACGCTGCGCGGTCACACCGGCGCCTGATGCGCTTCACTTTCCGAACGGGGCTCCCGGTGCTTCGATATAAGGATACCAGAAAAGGGCCCGAAAGAGCAAAATCAAACTTTGATCTTAACCTTCTGGACCAGAAGAACGGCGTTGCAGCGTTGGCCGGCTCTCGGCTCTATTTAGAGATGCGCTTGCTCGGGGCTTGCGGCTGCGGTCCATTCGCGCGAAGCAGGCACGCGCCGTAGCTTGGCTTTTGACGCCGCGCAGATTCAGCCCTTAACCCGCGGAGAGACGAACTAATATGAAATGTTTTTTTGTGCTGAAATCCCTCGCGTTGCACCGTAATCAGACCACACTCCCACCCCCGCACGGCAAATGCGATCGAAAAAGTGCAGTCGGGTTACGGAGGAGCCGGGAAGGCGACGCCGCTTATAACGAGGTCCTGGAGTGGCACGCGATAATTCTGCACCTGAGCGCAGACGCACACGAAAGCGACCACCACACGGCGTTTTCTATGGTACAAGTGGCATTCCCGTGCGGCAGAACTCATCCAGCCGGGCTATTATGCACACGCAAAGAGCCCTTCCCTATGAGGGCGCCTAGGCTGTTGGACTGCTCTTCGCCCAAATCAATGTGGTTTCTTTGGAACATTTTCAGCAAAGGATCGCATATGCTGCAGTGTCTTTGTGGCAAGAATCTTAAGAAAAACAAGAACCCAAGTGGTAAGCTCCCGTGTGTACCGTTTACCCTGTCCCACTCGTGCTTGACTGCTCACTGCTACAGACGGCTCATGTTCAAATAAGCTACAGTCGCATTTGTGCAGCAAGTGTGCGCGCTTGTGTGCGTGTGTGTGTGTGTGTGTGGAAGGTGGTATAAGTTAATGCAGACCCCACATACAATGTATGCGTAAAGAAATGCAGCCAATTCCATAGTATCATTCCCCACAGACAACTTTTACACTGCAGTGTTGATCAGCAGATCTCCAATGTGACCTGGACCAAGACTGCGGCGCTTGTTGCTGCTGTGTGCGCGCCTTGCATTCGGCTACGCTCTCTTCTAGGTGGCAGCCACCGCAGTAGTACAGTAGTAATGCAACATATTAGTAGCATCGGTGGGTAGAACGCCACAATTAAGGAAAAATGCTCGAAAATATCACTCAAGTAGACCATCTCGATCACGTGTCCATGCACCAAGTTTCCATAGCGCACAACTATAACAAATGTTACGGTTAGTAGTTGTCGGGTCCCCTAGGCCAGGTCTCTGACGTTAGCACATACAGTATTTATAACGTGAGTGTGTGCATGAGTTTTGTTTTCGCCAAATGGAGCTGCAGCCATACAAATGATTATTTCATAAAGAATAATAATCCTTTCAAAAGAACAGCTTAAGAATGCAATACCCGTGGTCAATATTGATGGTACGTTATGGATGGTGGATGTCTGTCCACAAGAACTGTCCGAATAACTGAATAAAAATCAAACCATATATGACTGTTTATCCTTTACAGCTGAGAGCTAGGTCTTGGCTTTCGTGTTACAGAGTGCTGCAGTGTAGTAGATCACAGCAGTTAGATCCAGAGATTGGCAGGAGAAAGCAGGTTGATGAATTGCCCCATGGTGATTGTTACTTATACCTTTATGTTTTTCTAAAAGCAAAGTCAAGAGTGCAGAAGAGTGCAACTTTGCTGTTACAGGCATGGGTGTACCTGAAAAGCTCATTTTCCTTTCCTGATAGCCAATGCTGCTGCAGTGAGAACTTCTCCCAAGTCTCTGTAAAACATTGTGTATTAACATGTTTCAGTTTGTAGCCTCACTAAATCAAAGAGACCTCATTGATGTGAAGTATTGGTATATGTCTGGTATACTAAGTCACAGCAGTTATGTAGTCTAAGTAAAATGGCACTTAGTGGCATGTTCAGGCCATGTTGAGTTGTTTTGGCTGTTTTATGTTTAAGTTTTATGACACTAACTGTGCACTAACAAATGTGTACTGTGTATACCCTGTACATTATGAGCATATTTAATTCCTTCGTGGAAATAAATGAATTAATTGTGTTCATTATTTTATTTATTTTAATTATTTTATTTTTATTTTCACACATAATGTGTCAGTTTATGTACAGTATCTCACAAAAATGAGTACACCTCTCACATTTTTGTAACAATTTTATTATATCTTATATCTATCTACAACACTGAAGATTGGACACTTTTATATAACATAAAGTAGTCAATCTGCAGCTTGTATAACAGTGTAAATTTTCTGTGCTCTCAAAATAACTCAACACACAGCCATTAATGTCTAAACTGCAGGCAACCGACCATACACTGCATACTGTATCAAATTGTTCTGCATGGCTGTCATCCCTGAAGGAAAGCTCACAAAAAGTTTGCTGAAGACAAGCAGAGTAAGGACATGGATTACTGGAACCATGCCCTGTAGTCTGATGAGACCAAGATAAACTTATTTGGTTCAGTTGATGTCTAGTGTGTGTGTGGTGGCAACCAGTTTAGGAGTACAAAGACAAGTGTGTCTTGTCTACAGTCAAGAATGGAGGTGTTGTGGATGTCATGGTTTGGGGCTACATGAGTAAAGCCAGCTGTGGGGAGCTTCAGGTCATTAAGGGAACCTTGAATGCCAACATGTATTGTGATATAATGAAGCAGAGCATAGTTACCCTCAGAAATTGGGCCACCGGGCAGTATTCCAACATGATAACAACCTCAAAAACACTTATAAGATGACCACTGTCTTGTTAAATAAACTGAGGGTAAGATGCTGGATTTGCCAAGCATGTCCCCAGGCCTAAACACTATTGAGCACCTGTGGGGCATTCTCAAATGGAAGGGAGGGAGAGAGCAAGGTCTCTAACATCCACTAGCTCCGTGACGTTGTCATGGAGTGGAAGAGGATTCCAGTGGGTACCTGTGAAGCTCTAGTGAACTCCATGTCCAAGAGAGTTAAGGCAGTGGTGAAGAATAATGGTGGCCACACAAAATATTGACACTTTGGGCACAGTTTGGCAGTTTTCACTTAGGGGTGTACTTAGTGTTTGTTGCCAGAGATTTAGACATTAGTGACTGTTCCTTGAGTTATTTTTCAAATGTACACTGTTATATTGCAGTCTCAATTATTTATATTGTATCAAAGTGTCATATATTAAGTGTTGTCTCATACAAAGATATAATGAAATAGTCACAACAATTTGAGGTGTGTACTCATTTTTGTGAGATACTTTATGGTATAGGACAAACACTCAATCACTTTCTTATTCACTTGATCTTGGAAGGAGTCTTGAGAGAGCCAGTGCCTAAACTGCTGTAGCCTAGCGATTAAGGTACTGGACTCTTGACCTGATGGCCCAGGGTTCAGATCTCACCTCTGTCAAGCTGTCACAGTTGGGTCCCCTTAAACAACCATTGTTTTAACTGTAAGTTTTAACTCTGGATAAGGGCGTCCGCTAAATACCATAGATGTACATGTAAATGTAAACAGTGGCATAGAGCACAAGACCGTAACAACCCTGGAGAGGATGCCATATATTGTAGGACTCACACATTCATACACACAGTCACACACTAGGGACACTTTAGAGACACCAATTAAACTGAAACCGGAGTTTCCTCCCACAGTCCAAAGACATTCGTGTTAGGTTAACGGATAACTGTAAATTGACAATGACTTGTGTTGTCTATGTATGACTAGTCTTTAGATGAACTTGTGTATGGATATAACCTTGTGTGTGTGTGTGTTGCTTAGATGGCCAATAATTCCGATAGCGACATTAAAGGCGCCAAATAAAGAAACAAATAACAAACAATTATACAAGGACACCACAAGGGAAAGTAATGGTATTACATTTATATTTACAGCAATTAACATATTCTGATTCTTATCAAGTATATTCTAAGCAATGCCTGAAAACCCAGCAATGGCAGCCTGGCAGTACTTGGATTGGCCCATTTAGTCAGTGGTCCATTAACATGACCTTTGTGATTCTACAGTCCTCATTAGAGTAGGGGTCCCCAACATAGAGAGCAATCAAAATTGTTGCGGACTAAAAAGTTTGCATTATCAAAAGCAGAGAAGGAGGGCACCCCAAAGACTGCAAATTGACCAAAAGACAATGGGGCACCAGAATCATCAGGACACTGCAGGTAGAGTGATCTGGAATGTTCCACTAACTTACTAAATTAAGTACAACTCCAATTCCAATGAATTTGGGACATTGTGTAAAAATAAAAACAGAGTATTATCCTTTTCAACCCATTTTCAATTGAATACACAACAAAGACAATATATTTACTAATTCTGAATTTGATGCCTGCAACATGTTCCAAAAAATGACGTTGCTTGTATGGCAGTATATGTTACTCCAAAACCTGTATGTACATTTCAGCAATAATGGTGCCTTCACAGATGTGCAAGGTACACATGCCATGGGCACTAACACACCCCCATACCATCAGAGATGCTGGCTTTTAAACTTTACTGTGATAATAATCTGGACAGTCTTTTTTTGCCTTTTTCCCCGGAGAACACGGCATCCATGATTTCCAAAAAAACAATTTAAAATGTGGACTCATCAGATCACAGGACACTTTTCCACTGTGCATTGTTTCATCTTGGTTAATTTTGGGTCCAGAGAAGAGGTGTTGCCCATTGTGCCTGTTTCTGTGTGTTGTTGATATATGACTTTCTTATTGCATGGTAGAGTTTGAACTTACACTTGTACCTGGGGTCATGGACTGTGTTCACTGAAAATGGTTCTCTGAAGTGTTCCTGAGCACCATGTGGTAATATTTGTTACAGAATGTTGTCGATTTTTAATGCAGTGCCGTCTGAGGGATCAAATGTCACATGCTTCACAGGCTGGTTTTCGGCCTTGCCACTTACTTGCAGAGATTTCTTCATATTCTCTGAATTTTTTGATGATATTATGGGCTGAAGACCCTTGCAACTGAACGATGAGAAAGTTTGTCCTTAAACTGTTGGACTTTTTGCTCACTCAGTTGAACCTCACAAAAGTGGTGAACCTTGCCCAATCCTTGCTTGTAAATGACCGAGCCTTTCAGGGACGCTCCCTTTATACCCACCCATGATACTCAACTGAGAAATGTACTAAACAGGTTTTTTTCAGTATTCATCAACTTTTCCAGTCTTTTGTTACCCCGTCCCAACTTTTTTGGAACATGTTATAGGTGTCAAATTCAAAACGAATGAATATTTGGAAAAAAAAGATAAATATATATTTACATATGTATTGTCTTTGAACTGTTTTCAACTGAATATGGGTAGAAAAGGATTTGCAAGGCATCGTATTCTGTTTTTACTTATGTTTTACATACTGTCCCAAATCCATTGGAATTTGGTGTTGTACGTCAGCGCTCCTGGGAAACGATCAGTATGGTAAAACAGTCGAATCGTCAGCCATACAGCCCAACAAATGTCTGACACACTGCTGCTTTTGAGTCCTATTTTAGAAGCACATATGGTTAGTAGTGAATTGATTACTACCATGGTAACAGATTTGAACTCATAGATTGAATGAGTTCAAAGTGGCAGTCTAATGACTTATGATAAGACATTGTACATAGTTTTTTTCTTTATCATGCAAAGCGGGAACTTTGTAGCTTATGAGAAACTATAAACAAATGCAAGGATCAGGCATGCAATAATAGCTTGAATACTAGAAACTTTTTACTACGCAAGTGCTTAAAAGAATGTTATTATTGTAGATATTGAAATGTCACAGAGCAATATGAAATTCTGGTTGATGTATAAATAGGAGAAGGACGCATGCAATTTTTACAAATGCATCAACTGCTTTTAAAACTCTGTTCAAGTAAATAATGTATAATGAGCAAGTTCTATTACCGAGGGACAGTCATGGGCATGGAGCAGTTTTTAATTTCATTTGTGTGCTTACGTTTGAAGTTGTTTGTTCTCCTCGATGATCTTAGTCTGTTTTTGAGCAAAAGTCCGACATTGTAAGTTCTATTGAAGTGAACTTTAATAGATCAGGTGAGTTGGGCCACACTTTACCGCCAGAAAAAATAACTTTTATCGTTCCCAAAGACATATTTGTCTTGACTAGTTAATGCTGGTCCAATCCTCAAGGAGAAACTCTTCTAGATATTTTTGAGGGATAAAGGAGGTGGATATTTACTTTGCAATCCACACCCTAGATTAAATGATAATTTAAATTTAGTCTGGTGACTGGGAAGGATATCATTTTTGCACTAACTTGAAATGGCCTAACATTTGTTGGCTCACCTACAAACATACAATGCAATCACTGAACCTAATTTTTTCTTTTATGTATTTCCCAGATTTTTTAGCATTGTCCTAACTTGAAATAGGACCACAAGTGAAATTGATTCTTTAAGTTTTTATTCAACAGGATTCACACTGCAGCAAGGTAAAAATCCAATACACCAATCAAATGTTTCTAATATGTTGATTTTTTTTATCATAGGGCACTTTTTCACTTAAGGATTAAACTATAGATTGCTGAGTATGTTTTTGTGTTGGTACCTTGCCAGGTTTAAGCTAGTCATGGACAGCTAACTTCTGAAGTTTGTAATTATTTACCTATTATTCATGGTGGTTAGTTCACAGATGGTGAAATAAGTTAGATGTAGGACTGTCTTCAACGTAAACCAACATTGACATAGTTGATGCTGACACATCTTTGACAAAGCTGACACAGTTTGCAAAATGTCGTCTCTTGAGTATTCATGTTTAAAATCTAAAACTAACAATACAGACTACGAGACTATGTGTTGTTTGTATTTTCCATTTGTAAACTCCTGGTTTGTTTATTCATTTTTAACTTTTGTAATGCACTTTTAGGTAGAAGACTAAATATGTGTGTGGTGCTAGCACACACTACATGCATTCAGTGCACAAGTACAGTAGTCTATCCTACCTGACTGGCTACATGATGCAGTGCATATATTATTAATTAAGGTATATTTTTGACTATTTATTGCAAAGCGAGTGACATTTAATAATCTCAGGTGGCAAATAGTTAAAACAATACATATCCACACCCCTAAAATCCTGTTTTGCACAATTATTAAATATTGTATTAAAAATGCTGCAGAATCACAGCCCTTTCAAACATTCCCATTTTGTGGATCTCAAAACACAGTTATTGCTGAGACAGGGTCAAAGGTCCATTAATTCGATGTTGTGGTTATTTTCATGGTTGTGCTTTTGAGACATCGAATTGTGATGTCTTGATCTTAAATCAGCCTTCATCAATTTGTTTGTAAACTTAGAAATTAGACTGATTTATGATTATGAGCCATATAGAAAGCTAGTTAATTATAAATATCGAAATATTAAAATGATCAGAATTGGACCAGCTTTGCATAAAAAATGTAAACATAAAAATAAAAAATCGAGCCAATGATGGACGAGTAGGCATGGATATGTTTGCCGCAGTCGGCCATATTGACTTGAGACAGAGCCGGGCCGGGCAACCATTCAAAATGGACTCCACGTACAGGAATCGGGCCGGTCACTTTTTACCGGTAGGTAGGAATCGGTCCAGAGACGGACGAGTATTTTGCTAGCTGGGATAGCAATAGTCTTGTAAAATGTCAGGTTATCCTTGTCAGTAGTTTATGACATGCAACTTTTCCTCTTGTCTGCTGCTGGTTGTAGATGTTTAACATGTGCTGCCATAACCATGTCTTTGGATATGTTTCCCTTGGGACGTTACATAATTTTCACATTTTGTTACGTTGATGCAACTAAATGCACGCACACACTATTTGGTGTCTCTTGCTTTGAAATATTACACAACAAAAGCTCATTTTCAAACCTCTATTATATCTGATACATGCTGTTAAATGGCAAACAACTTAGTTAATTATCCTCTGCAGCTGCATTTGTAATTGTGAAGTGTCCCCTTCAAAGTCAAGCATTTTATATTTCCTTATATATCTATTCACACAGTATTTGGAGTAGCAACTTTACATTTCACTGCCATTTGTACCAACTACAAATGTACTGTGTGATGTGATGAATAAAAACCTTGAATCTTTGAATTCTTTATCAAATGGCATGTCTGTCATTTTGTCTGCAACCCCTGTTTTAGCTTTAACAGTGATCCTGGCCATACCTGTATATAAGGAAACATTTTTTGTGTTCTATCCTTTCATGGTTTATATATGTCTTTTATATGTATAAAACATCTTTCTAACATCCAATGCAGTCAAATGTCTGTTAACTGATTGAGTTGAGTCTGATGTTGGCAACAGCAATGTTACAACCTACTTTTCCAGTCCAGTACCAGCTAGACAAATATTTAAGATTCTGGTAACATTGTAGTATATATGAATGTGTATGCTGTTTCACATGGACTGTTTAAGTACTCACCAACTTATTTATCACTGATTTATCACTGTTATGCAGGTCTGTGTTATTGCACTGTAGTGTAGGCTGCTGTCAGAAATATTGTAATTGTAGATATGTGCTTTAACGGCACGTTTTTAGAAATGTTCAGTCATTTTCCTTTCTTTTGTTAATTAATGAATTTGTTAATTAATTGAATATAACCTAACAGTCAAACTCGTAATTGGTCAAAGATTATTCTTTAAATTTTCGTTACGGTTACTATTTGGATGGTGGATCATTCTCAGCACTGCAGTGACACTGACATGGTTGTGTTAGTGTGCGTTTCACTGATATGAGTGGATCAGATACCGCAGTGCTGAGGGATTTTTAAATCACCTCAGTCTTACCGCTGGACTTAAAATAGTCCACCAGCCAATAAAGTTCAGGCACCAGCATCATGTAGGCAATGTCCTGTGAACAAAGATGAAGGATTAGAGATTAGTGGATGGGTAACACAAACTGCGCAGCAACAGATGAGCTACTGTTGTGCGGAAATAGTCTTTCAATTGTTAAAGGTATAGTTCACAAATATGAATGCTCTTAATCATAGCAATACTTTTAGTTAGGTTAATGGTGGTGTAGTAGGCATAGGACCATTATCTAGCTCTCTGGTATCACCCAGATGAGAATGGATTTTAACATTTAAGCCAGGTTCTTTTCAGTGCTTTTTATGAGTTGTCCATGGCAAGACAGACTATCTACAAATGGAGAAAGCACTGTTGTTGCTCTCCCTAGGCGTGGTCGTCCTGTAAAAATGACTGCGAGATCACAGCACAGAATGCTCAGTGAGGTGTAGAACTCTAAGAAAAAGGTAGAAAAGAATACACCTTCTGGAGTGACCCAGGCATGAGTCCTGACCTCAACCCGATTGAGATGCTGTGGCATGACCTCAAGAGAGTGATTTACACCAGACATCCCAAGAATATTGCATAACTGAAAGTTTATAAAGAGGAATGGTAAAAAAGTTCTCCTGACCATTGTGCAGGTCTGATCTGCAACAGCAGGAAACGTTGAAGTTGAGGTTATTGCTGCCAACTAGTTATTAAATACAAAGGTTCACATACTTCTACCCTGCATTGTGAAAGTTTACATGTTAAATAAAAACATGAAATCATATAATTATAGTGCAGTATTAGATTAGGAAGTCTTGTGAATTAGATGAACACATTTAATGAGCAAATTATGCAGAATACAAATAATCCTAAAGGGTTCACATATTTCTTTTTGCAACTATACATATAAAATTCCTACAACTTCTTGTTTTTGTGCAACTATATATGTACTTTTGCACATTTTAAGACTATTTTTAACTAAAAAGTATGTGCATTAAAAAGTATGTCCAAATGATATAATATGTTATAATATAATAATATAATATAATAATGTTATAAAATGTTTCATATAACATTTGCACCATAGCAATTTCCCAGAAGATTTACTGTGGTGTCACACAAAGCATCAATAATGCTATTTTTACTCCATTTATAGCTGCCAACAGCCAGTCAGTGTTTCAAGCAGTGACATTTGACATCAAACATGGCATTTGCTATTCAGGCTCAGATTTAGGATTAATGAAATGAAATTTGCCAATGGTCAAACTGCACTGAAATAAACAGGGTCTAATGCTAACCACAGTCTGAAGTTCTACTAATCACTAAGCATTTTATATAATTTAGAAAAGGCTAATTGCATTGCCAGTGTAAACACATACTAGGATTACTTTCAGCTCCACCTATAATATCAAAATGCGATAACGGTGATGCACCGACTTGAGACTATTCTAAGTAAGTATACACTCGACTTTTTGGATTAGCCATAAAGTTGGTAACTAGTTGTAGCTCACTGAGCAGCAATAACAATGAATCCATTAGGGCAATAATGACATTTAAGTGGTATACCACGTCAAATCAATGTCCACTTGATTGCTTTCCAGCAGAAGATTATTCAGAGCATCACACTCCCACCACCGACTTGTTTTCTTCCCATGGCATTATGGTGCCATCACCCCTGCAGGTAAATTGTGTACATGTACCTGACATACCACACAGTGGGAAACAGGACTCATAAAACCAGACAACCTTCTTTCATTGCTTCAAGGTCCAGTTTTGACAATCACATACCCATAGGTAGGTTGTTTCTACAGTGTGCAAGGTGTGCTCTCTGACCAATCTACAATTCAACATCCACATACTTCACAGTGGCTACTGCTGCGTGTCTTGTGACACATTCCTCTTGTAGCCAGCATTAGATATTTCTGACCGCAGTAGCTCTTCTGTCCATTCAGACCAGACAGAATAGGATTTGTTGCTATCATGCATTCATAACCCAGTGGTTAGGTTTTGTGTTTCCCCTTTTCAGAAAACGGTCAGTAGGTTTTCACCACTCCTAACCAGGAGCACCCCAAAAAAACCTTGTTTCAAATTTTCTGCCCCAGTTGTCTGAACATAATGATTAGTCCATTTATTTCTTCAGCGTTCATCATGTCAACTATGAAAACCATCTGTTCTCTTTCAACCTAATATGTCCTTAACATGTGCTCTT
Source organism: Parotocinclus haroldoi (assembly GCA_034779995.1). NCBI lineage: Eukaryota > Metazoa > Chordata > Actinopteri > Siluriformes > Loricariidae > Parotocinclus > Parotocinclus haroldoi. Next base: position 174,602 of record JAUZST010000789.1, read on the forward strand.
GTGTGAAGAAAACCGATTTGATTTGTTTTTCAGTCTGTGTATGGTTTTAAGTCTAGCTGATCCGTGCATATTATGTTTGGTCCTTATTTTGATGTCATTAGTGTTGGTGATTGGCTGAGTATGTGCAAGTCTGAATTATAGGTTGTATTTAATTTTTAAGCCCGTTTTTAATTAACTAGTTTTGTGCAGCATTAAACTGAACTTAGTAACATCAATTATTTAAATAATTATTTGAATGTTCTAAAATAATACTATTTTACAGTGCTTAATTTTAAATAGCCTAATGTGGCAGTTTCTGCTTGAATCGAAGCACAGTCATATTGCACATCTATTTTTAAGAAGAAAAATACAAAAAGTTTTTACACAGATTGTTACCATTATCATTTTTTTCATAAATTATTGTAGTTATGAGACATTGTAAACAGAATTTTGCATAATTTAGTTCTGCATATGGAGTTTATACAGTGCAGTATCATCTGACATCACAAATGGCTATCAGAGACACGTCCACATCCCAACCACCAACAAACATGTTGTTTGGCAAATACATTCCTGTAAACATCTGGGGACTGAGGAGACAAGTTGCTCAAGCTGAGAGACAGGAATGTTAACCCATTCTTGTCTAATGTAGGATTCTAGTTGCTAGGTATTTTTTGTCGTATCTTCCGTTTTATGCCAAATGTTTTCTATGGGTGAAAGATCTGGACTGTAGGCTGGCCAGTTCAGTGCCCTTCTTCTACGCAGCCATGATGTTGCAATTGATGCTGGAAAATGTACAGTCTTTCTTGAAATTGACGTTGTCTGGATGGGAGCATCTGTTGCTCTAGAACCTGGATATACCTTTCAGCATTGATAGTGTCTTTCCAGATGTGTAAGCTGCTCATGCCACACGCAGTAATGCAACCTCATACCATCAGAGATACAGGCTTCTGAACTGGGCGCTGATAACAATTTGGGTCGTTCATCGCCTTTAATCCTAACTTCTAATTTTGATTCGTCTGACCACAGAACAGTTTTCTACTTTGCCACAGTGCATTTTAAATGAGCCTTTAAAAAAGCCTGAAGATCACGAGCACCCAGTATGGTTTTCTGGCCTTGACCCTTACACACATAGATTCTTCAGATTCTCTGAATCTTTTTATGATATTAAGCACTGTAGATGATGATAGAACTGACAATTTGGTAGATTTGGTAGAACTGACAATAAATTTGATCATGCTATATATGGAAGAAAACTTTAGAAATATTTACTTGCTTTCTGCCTGGCAAACCTCATTTAAGTTGTTAATAAACATCCATTACAGCATTCCAAGCCTGCAACATATTCCAAAACAGTATGTAACTGGCAAGCAATGAGGCAAGCAAAATAATGATGCAATTTCAAATATATGATGTCAACAGGCGTTTGTAATCACGGTTTGGTGCATAAATAACATGAATGAAAGGCTGAGTCTTTGAGGAGTAAAGTGGGAAGAGGATATATGAGGAGATATATTGTATAATACATTCAAAAGTACCACTTACATCATTACTGTTAAAAAAGAAGCTGTATATTAGCCAAGTCCAGAAGAGGCATTAGCTTTTCTGTTATGAGGTTACAATCCTAATACAAAAACTCTACATGGTCTTTCTATGCATCTTGTTTCTGAATTATGTCTTGATAGCATTTAAACAAAATGCATTTACACTTTTGTAGTCAACTGTATCTTCCAAAAGAACAGATCTGACTGCTATAGAGTATTTAATATGCTGAAAAAGCTATTCATAACACCAGACCCTGTATTCCTGTATCCCTACACTCGCTTCCTGTATTGTTTAAAACCTTTGTTTGAAAGAAATGGTGCTGATTCAAATGTCATATTATATATCTTGAAAATTTTTGAAACTGAAATGAAAGGCACCATCTTTGGAACTTGACTGTTTTACTAACTTTTATGATGCTTTGCAAATCCTACTTTATTGTTTTTTGCAAATATCCACTCATTTTAAATTCCATACCTGCAACACATCCCAATAAAGTTGGGACAGGGGCATGTTTACTACTGTGTTACATCACTTTTTCTTTTAACAACACTCAATAAGTATTTGAGACCTGAGGACAGTAATTGTTGAAGCTTTGTAGGTGGAATTCGTTCCCATTCTTGCTTGATGTTGCTTCAGTTGCTGTTTAAAATGTGTCCTTAATTGGTTACAGTAAATAGATTCAAAATAGAGATACATATACTTTGTTTTCATTTCCATATGTGTTTTAGGTGCCTTATCCCTAGCCACATACAAATATATGATCCTGATACTCAAGATTCATTAAACTAACTGTTGTAAACAGGTCAGTTTGCTAAGTCAAATCCTTAACTTTGATTTTCCTTATTTTATTATTCTCTTCTTTATTTTCAGTTTATTTTATTTCCTTCCATTCTACCCTTTCACTCCCCCATTTCTTGTTTTTGTATTCTTTACTTTAATTTATTTATTAACAACATTTTCTTGTTTTCCATAAGTCCATATTTATTTTTGTCTGTTCTCTGATGTTTACTTTACTCCCTTTCTTTGTTTTTTCTTTCCTGTTATATGCCCTCATCAACACTCTCCTACCTATTTCTCATTTTTCTGTAAGTTTTTATTTCATTCAAGTATATTTCTTTATCTTTACCGTGATTTCCTGTGCTTCCCCATTTCATTTTGTTTCTTTACCTTTTCTTTTCTTCACTTTAGCTCGCATTTTTTACTGTATTTATCGTTTTGTCCGCCTCTGTTTAATGAATTGCATAAACTTTTTGTTTTTCTTTTCCCCTCCTTCTTTCTTTCTCCTGCCCATGGTTTCACTTCTTCTGAGAGGGTGAGGGTAAGCCTGCTTTTATCAAATATATCATGGAAAACATTTCAACATTTCATGTGCAACTACTAAACATGATTTCAATAATTTAATCAAATAATTAATTTATATTAGCTCACCATATCAAAATACTTAAATGTTTAAGGAAGTAATACATTCGAGCTTCATTGATTGAGAAGAGAAGAGTAAAGTGAACGGTGAATGTCTGGCATGTGAGATCACCTCACATAATGTACAGGAAGTAGATGCAAAAGCAGAGGAGGAACAACAGCAGTGGCAATATCCCAGTCTACATGAAATTCTTATCAGAACTGTTCCCTGAAAGATGAATCTCATGGACAGGGACTGCCAATGTGTCTCACAGTTTATGAATAAAAATCACTTTTAGAAATCCTTCACAAACAATTCATGAAAGAACACTAAACAGAGAACTGCATACCATGAACATAGGGAATAGAATGACACCCAAAAGGCCTTTGCTCACTTCTGCTCACAAAGTTGCCCAATTATGACCAGGAAATGTGTTATCTGCATGTTTGTGAACCATGCTAGATGTTGTGTTCAGCTATCACATCTGGATAAGGAACTGATTCATCTCCCCAGATGTGAATCCTCTTGAGTTTCCTTGAAAATCTGAGGAACTACCAGGAACAACAAGTAAGGCACCAGGGAAAGCATCCATAGAACTTGGCTGAACAATTCTCTGATTCAAGATTGGCTGAGCAATGTCACATACATCTAAAAACCTTTTCATTCCATGGCAAATCAGATCACAGCTATTATTCACACTATTGAAGGTTAGCTACATTACAGATGACCCATTTTTGTCCAGTGAGCATATTATTCTAATGCTTGTGGTTATGGTCATGCCCATAGTTCCATAATGAGTCTATATTGGACACCTAACTGTACTCACACTTTCATAGACAGATTAACTTGAACACTGGACTTTCAAGAGCAAGTGCTGAATAGTCTTCCTTTAGATCACCCCACCTTAGTGAAAATGGCTGAAGTCTTCTAGAAGACACCTTAAAGAGGCAGATTGTGCTGACAGTGTGATAAGCTTCTTAAGAGAGTAGATGGTGCCTGGGCTTCAAACATAGTTCACTGTTGTTTGAAGTTGCTTGCTAAATATGAAGCTGTATAGGTTATGTACACAAATTATATAGAATTCTGTTTATAAAGAATGGCTCCTCGATCCATATTCAACTGTTAACAATTATATTACATCTGATTGGGTACTGGCAGAAAACCTTTTAACCTGAACTTCTATTGACCACCAAAGTTGCAGACTTATTAAAAAATAATATTGAAAACACATATGAGCTTGTGAATAGACAGCTAACGAAAGCCTCATTTGCATTTCTCCTCTTCTATAAAATCTTTGTGACATAAAGGTGTATTTATAGTCTTGGCAACGAGCAGGGAGGAGAACTGATTTAAAGTGTGTGCGAGGGGGGCAGGCTTTATGGTTTGGACACATAAAGTGAAGACTCTGTTATGGACATTGGCAAAATAGTTTGGTCAGCAGAAAGACAGATTCGCAAGGTTCTTGGGAAGAAAGATCCAGGTATGTTTAAGATGTTTTGTGGATTTGTAGATCAGGCATCCTAACAGCCGTTATAATTTACTACATGACACTAAGGCTTAGTATCAAACTATATATTAACAGCATTTCTAATGTCAGGTAAGTTGCGGCACTGAGTAAGTAAGATTCACTTATATGCTGAATATACACGTCCCTCCAAAAGTAATGGAACAGTGAGGCCAAACATTTTCTTTTTGCCGTAGACTGAAAACATTTGGGTTTGACATTAAAAGATGAACATGAGACAAAAGCAGCTTATATTTTCTGCCACAACAACAAAAAGCATGGCTGGATGACATGTAGTGCAAGTTTATTATATCACCCAAGGCAGTGCAGGCAGAATGGAAACAAACTGAATAATAAGACGACTGTGAGGAGGACGACCGTGAATGGAGTGCAAATGTATTGACGGACGATGAATGAGGAAGTACACAAAATAACACAGATGATAGGAGTGCATTGGCAAACATGGCACACTTCTCCAGGTTGACACGCAGATGGTGTTCCTTAAGGTGGCAGAGGACGGCCCGTACGTGCTCATGGTGTTGAGAGAGCGACGGAGAGCAGATGAGGACGTTTTCCTGATAAACCATGACTGACTTGCACAGTGGTCCTCAGTGGCTGAGAGGGGGTATTTGAGCCTTGTGAGGTTTGGCCCTGGGCTTCGAGTCGATGGCACAGTCAGAGACGCGGTGTGGTGACAAGCTGAAGAGGCATTCTGGATTGGCTTGAGACAGAGACGGGGACACTATGTGCCATTTGTTGCATGAGCGTGGTTTCCTGAGAAGCCATGGCTTACAGAGACGTCAGGCTCCGGACCACCTGTAGTGGTTGACTGGATGTTCTATAGGGTTTAAGTCTGGAGATTAACTACTCCAGTTGAGTACCTTCCATCTCTTGCCCCTGAAGGCCTCCTTTGTACATTTGGCAGTGTGTTTAGGGTCATTATCTTGCTGCATAATGAAGGACCTCCCAATCAGTTTGGTTGCATCTTTCTTTATTTTGACAATCAAAATGTTTCAGTGGCCTTCTAAATTCATTGTATTGCTGCCATCATGTGTGACAATATCAATGAAGATTACTGAGCCCGTACCAGAAGAAGCCATGCAAGCCCACACCATGATAGTACCTCCATTGTGAGCTTCTTGTTTTCTATCTACGGATGAACTTTTATGTTTGGAGTCATGAGCAGATCCTTCTGTTCTTCAAACTTCAGCCGTTCCATCACATTGGTAAAAGTAAATATTTATCTTATCAGTCCATGCAACATTTGTGGCAAATGCCAGCCTGGCCTTCATATTCTTCTTGCTCATTAATTGTTTGTATCTTCTGGTTAAGCCTCTGTAATTTTTGTTCATTAAGTTTTTTGTGAGCATATTGTGATACATTTACTCCTGCCCTCTGGAGGTTGCTGATGTCACTTACAGTTGTTTTAGGGTCTTTCTTTGCAGCACACACAATGTTTCTGTCATCAACTGTTGTTGTTTTCCACCTGTTTTCTACCTTAGTACACCAGTAGTTGTACTGGCAATGGCCACTTTTTGAAAGCATTACTTCACATCAAAGTTACTTGTCCTTATAATAATTTTAACCCCCTTTTTTCCAGGTCAGAATCAGTAGCTTCTCCTCTGGGGCATGCTCACACCAGTACTGTGTGATCTTTGGTGATAGGTAGCGGATAACTGTACCCTGGATGGGACTCCACAAGCTTAAGTATGAGCCCTGTGGTAGCCTTGGTTGCTCACCCCTTCCTCATTTACACCCAATTGTGTCTGTGTGTGATATCCAAAAAAGAGTGTATACAGGAGAAAGAATGAGAAGTGAGGGGAACAATACTTGCAAAGTGTTAGAGAGGGAGTAAGTGAGGACTGGTGCTACCTCAGGGTATGCCTACACATCATTTAATCGTGTGCATTCAGTATTGTGCAGAACTGTGTTTTGTTCATTGGAATTTTTGGACTTGTTAATAAATTTTCTTTGCTGGTTGCTTGAATCCATAGAAGCAAGACACATGAATTTTGTGGGCTACCCATAAGACATCTTATAACTATATATATATATATATATATAAGTAAGTTTAACACAAACTAAAAAAATAACCTAAATGTCACAGTATAATGTGCCAATAATATTCATTTGCTATATTTACATAGTGGATAAATGAAACAAACTTTGGATGCCATCTCAGATGATCGTTAAAGGTCACAGAATTTAATTGACTTGTTAGACATTAAATTCCAAAGATTAATACAATCTGACCTATCAAACCTCTCAGGGTGTTGACTTTCACAAAAATAACTGTTTCATGCTTGTAATCCCACTATCCAAAATGTAAATAAGAAATTGAAGGTAATGGAAACTAATTAAGACAAGATCTGAAAGATCAAAGAACCTTCTATAGATACACTTGTAGACAAAATTTGAAAGCAAGACTCACCAGGAGAAAATCTTACATGTAATTTCATCACAAAATTTGAAAAGTGCAAAACAACACTTAAAGTGAGAAGTATTCTGTAATCAAGAGCTGTGATTTGCTGAAAAGATTCTTGTCTACTTTTATTAAAGATATTTTTTTAGAAAAACATTTAATCATGGCATCTTTTCCTTGTTCTTTTGGGTTGTGTGACAGCCAGTCCCACTGGAAAGATTATGTGGATTAAAGCAAATAAAGAATTAGAATAAATAGCACACAGTCAGCGAGGAACTAATGTTGAAAAGATGTTGGATATTACAATAGGACAATCACACTAAACAGACCTCAAAAGCAACCTTGTTTTTTTTTCAGAAATGAAAGTAACTGAAGGAAAGAACTGAAGTAACTACAAAGGCTGTAGGTTGCTTCAAGAACTGTTTCTCTGTGCTTTCTGCCAAAGGGTGTGTTATTAAATGACTGAGTTAAGGCCCTCAACTCGCAAAATTTTAATCAAAGGATAAATTATCTTATTCTGTTTTATTTATGTTTTACATAACAGCTTGACTTCATTAGAATTGGTGTTGTAGTTGGGAACCTAACACGTTCAATGCACAACAATATTCAGAGCTGTCACCAAGGTGGTGCATTAAGTTGCAGTGCCTCCTGTTTATTGTTACAATTTAGATATTTCTCACAAGTGCCACTTTAGATTCAAGCAAAACCTAATGTAAACTGTGAGACTTCAATGTATGATCATGAAACTAATCATGCAATTGACAAGTGATTTTGTGGGTATTTTTTCTTATTGTTTGGACACAATAATTAGCCTCGGCACTTACCATCTCCAATTACAGTCTAGAGGCAATCAAGAATGTCTATTAAGGCAATTAATTAAATCAAATTTAGTTGATTAAAATAAGGGTTAATGTGCAAGTGCTTTATTACTGTGGTGGCTTGGTGGTTCTGTAGTCACTTCTGACATTATTTATGCAGTTTGTAAAAAGAAGGTGCAGATTATGATTGATGGTTGTTGCATGTTTTGTTGTGCATGTCAGGTTTTTATGTATGCTGTGCAAGGAGTTTGAGTTTTAAACAATGTTTTATCGTGGTGTTAATATAAATTACCATTTTTTTTCATGTTCATATTTGTTATATCACCAAATGTTACTGATATAGAGTGTTTGTAATTTGGCATTGTGTAGTTTGGATGCCTTCCATCTGCTTAGAGCCATGAAAAAAAGCATTTTCGAAACGGTCTGTATTTAAGGTGTTTCTGCTTTGCATGACTGATTAATGATAACAAAATATCAAAAATATTGCTTTTATTGTGTTCAGCTTGGCTCAAGAGTGCATTTCTCAAACCACAGACACATACATTTTTATATATTTAATAATATATTTAATATATTTAATAATATATTTTATAAGCTTATATTTTATAAGCTTTATCATTTTGAAAAATGTACATAAAATGTTTTTTTAAATACACTTGCCACTGGGATGAATAGTGTACAGAAGACAGAGCTGAATTTCAAACAGCATACTTTAATCACTGTTTCCTTTTTCACAGTTTAGGCTATTGGAATGGTTAACTTTAATTTTTAATTTTTTTTTCATTAGCCATGGTTCTTGCTTTTAATATTCTACTAGAACCGAAAAACTCACTTCCAACAACCATACTCTCCACTAAATTCTATTACAAAACTGTACCCAAACTGAGGCATCAAAGAAAACTCAATCACCCCTCTATCACTCTAGCTCTATTTCTCTGTCACTTCTCACATGCACCCATGTACAGCATCAGTCTGTTGTCAACCTACTCGTTGAAGAATGATAAGCAGGGCGCCAGACTTGAGTCTCCCCATCTCTGCCTCTTGTTAAAATGTGTGTGTTCATGGCCCTATGTCAGACTTTCCCTGAATTAGAGTCCACAAGGTGTCAGATAAATTCCCAGCTTAATTCTCAAATGAAATGAAAATGTCATAGAGTAAAAAGATATCATACAGTATAGGTAATACACATTGGAACTGATTCAAGAGGAGGTTTTGGTAAAAGCATGTTAGTAGACATTTTTTTTTACTTCTTTCTGTGTTTAGGGAAGCAGTGTGACAGTAGTTCTCCTCCCCTCCCATAGGCTTATTAAATCTGTTGTTCTTTGGTGATGAAAGTAATTAAATGCAATGACTTCAGGTTAATTTTAGGAAACTTTTTTTATATTTTTTATTTTGAGTTGCTGACTGTCTTGTCACTAGACTGAGAACACCTTGGGATCTGAATTGAACAGCAGGTGCCAGAACAAAAAGTACTAACAGCACCATTTAGAATAATGGAGAATTGCTGAGTGAAGATGCTGTAAATCAAGTAATTTTAGACCAACCTGAAAATCTGCTATCTTGAGAAGATTTAAAGTCATGATAATGCCTTAAATGTATTGCACTAGAAGGCTTAATATTTTGGACACCAAAGCCATATGCAGTTATATAGGGTTGGTCCTCATTTGACATCAACTGGATTTTAAAATAAGGGGTTATAATAAGGGAGTATGCAGGGGTTTGCTCTGATCCAGCTACAAGAGGTCCAGCACTGATTTAGGGCACTTGGACCTGGCTGAAAATTGCATTTGCAGAATGTTTTTTCTTGGGTTTAAGGCCAAGGTATTTGGTTCGTCAATTTCTTACTATGCGAGCTCTGAAAACATTTCACTAGATCTCTCAAAACTGTGATCTCCATTGGAACTAAGGGACCCAGCCCAGACCATCAAAAATGCTATACCCTTTGACCATTACCATGTGTTTTGTACTACTACAAATACTACTGTATTTGCTTGGAAGTGTTCCATTGGCAGTCACCAATTTATATTTACTGCCATTTTGCGAAATGTGAATCATTACTCAGAAGTTTGTCTGTTGCTCAAGAGCCCACTGGTGTGCTTATAGAACTTTCACTCATGCTTACCATTGCACAACATGATCCAATGTTAGTGTGACTGCTATAACATGTAAACGTTGTCCATAATGTTCCAGATGAACTACTCTTTTGACATTGCATTTAGGAGCAGTTTAGAGCTCATTAAAGATCGAAAGACATTTTTTATGCTAAAAAAAATTCTCTGGCCTGGTGCTGGTAAAGCTTTACATGGCATTTGTGAATGCAACTGCATATTGTAATGCTTGATAAAGGCTTGCCAAAGTAATCCTTTGCCCATGTGTTTATTTTGGCTATTGTTGAATGGCGGTTATTGATGCAATGTTGTCTTAGGGATCGATGATCATGGGCATTCAGGTTAAGCATGCACTAACATTTCTCATAGTCAAGCACAATTATTGGCAAAACATTAAGGGCTTTTAGGTCTGGATACATTTAAGAGTAGAATGGACCTCAAACTACACTGGCAGTTACTTTGCTATTTACAGTTTGTGTAACGCATTTTGATAATGAACAGTGCAAATCAAGGTCATCTCTGCTAAAATTAGAGTTTGTTTCACTCAGGTAGCTGCTGCTTATCTGAACTAGGTCCACTTGTGTTGGTATTGCAGATCATATTACTGATCCTGTCCAGCCTATATAAGCTGAGATATCCAAGGAAGGTGTCACATAAAGTCTGATATTAGGTATTCATTCATTAATTGTCATACCCACATAATATGATTCAGGGTTAAGGGCCGTACAGGGCGCCAAGCAGAAATCAACCCTGGACAAGGCACCAGGGTAACACACACAGGAGCAGTCTACTGCTGACCCAACTCATGTCTTTGGAATGTGGGAAATATCCGGATTACCCATAGCAAACCTGTGTAGACAGAGGGATAACATCCACACAGACCAAGAATTAAACGAGGGAACACTCGTGGTGTGAAGATACTTTTTTTTATTTCTACTGTAAATTTCTACTATAAATATGCTATATAATCATTCATGTAAACCAAACATCAAATCCTCTGGAACCATGCATGTTGCACAATATTTAAAGTGATGCCCTTATAATCTATTTTCCCCTTTGACAACAATCTGCTTCTTAATATAAACCATTATTCTGTTCTATAAAGTAAAACCTAACACTATGCAGCAGTCATGCACTGATCATTTGCAAAATTTCTTCAGTTACCAAAATAGCAGTTTACTAAACCAAAAGACCAAAAGATTTTTCTTTATATTAACGTATAAACTTTTTTTTAAATGTGTGTAATGCTGGATATGTAACACAATGTATAAGTTACTAGACTGTGTGCTGGACAGTGGTCAGTTGCAGAGATCAATATTTGCTGAATACTGGACAGTCAGCAAACCTATAATAGAAAATGTATTGGCAGTTGGGCCTGACGGTTTGGACTGAGCCAGAAAATAATTGTATTACTTACAAAGATATTGAGATTAAATTGAACTATGCTTTCCTTAGTCTCATGCGTATAGTGGTTAGACTAGGGGTTTCACATTTGCAGACCATACTTGGGCTGTAAGATAGGCATTCTCTTAGGAGAGTTTGAAAAATGAAAAGTTATGCCAGTGTATGGACCTGTGATGCATGGCTGCCTTACTCCATTTTTAGTGTCCCATTCAGTCTATGGATATGACCTACATGCAGTAAATTCCTCTAAAATTACCAGTTTTTTTCAATGCAGACCTGACAAGTTTTTACAGTTGTGGGTAAGCTATATGTTTGTTAGCTTCTTTTCAATAAATAACCTTAAGGTTGGTAAACATAGGCAGTAATAAAAGCTGAAAAATCGTATGTAGCAGGTATTTACCATTTTTCCCTATTTCCCTATTTTATTATTATTATAGCATTGCACAAGGGGGGTGATCGCCAAATTCCATAAGAGCACCCTCCTCATGAAATATGCATTACTAATAGATGAATAGATAGATATACTTTATTGTTTTCCACACACAAATTTGAGGACTGACAATAGTAATAATAATAAAAGGTTTTAAATAACTTATTGTAGATATTATATGGAAAAGGTATCACATAAACAAGGTTCATATGTAACTATATGAGCAACAAATAAGTGCAGAATATGTCTGAATTCTGAATAGAAATTTGTGCAAATTTGGTCATCAGAAATGTTCCATAATTTGATTAGACTAGTAGATTTAACATTTTTGAATTAGCGTTGATGCCTCTTAGCTCCCATAACCCAGCTGCTGCTTGAGTGGACTTATTCTTCTTGTGTCTACAGTATGTTTCTTCTGGTTTAAATTGCATTAGGTATCCTAGTGTTTTTGAGTGAGTGTGTGTTGTTTGTTCAGGGAAGGTTCCTGTCTTGTACTTGTAGTTAAATTCATGAATCCAACCAACATTTGGAAAAAATATATCTCTCCATCTCTCAGTTTTGGGGCCATAAAGGCCCCTGATAACATCTAAGGACATCCCTCAGGGGATCATTCAACTTATTATTACCTACAATATAGAGCATAATTGTGTTTAAACAGCAGGTGTCATGTATACATTACTTTTGACACACTCTGTGTAGAGTTCACAAACTTTTCATGGTCACTCGAGTAGGACAAGCAGTCTATCATCTATGATTTCCTGATTCCCTGGTTCTACAAGGTTTTGGCTATCTTTCTGACTATTTAGTTAGTCATAGTTATGATATTTAGATATCTCAGGCCTTCCTTTTCTTTTACGCGAGAACGTTCACACTCATACATATATTAACTAAAATATTAATATTCTTAATTTCGATTTCTAAAAACTACCACAATTAATATTCGACAAAAGCTCTTTTCTTATGCATTAAAAAGTTGGTATTGTATACTCTGTAACAGCATTATTTTGTTGTTTGTGTTATAAATTACTAGTAATTCATGACAGAACTGACAAGAGACCAAAAGTGTTTTACTCCTTAGGTACTGAGAGGTGTCGGAACAGAACCTAATAAACCCTATATTCTGTTCCAAGTATATGCCTAAGGCTCAAAGATACACCATGACGAGCTGAGAGTTTGATCCTAGCTATTCAGTTTACATTTGCTGTCCCAATAATGGAAAGAAAAGAGGATCACATGATGATCTGTTACTTCTGTCTGACCAGTGCATCAGGCTTCTTTACTGATAATATAAATCTATTGAATTCTTCACTCTGCATTCAGTCGTTGGCCTACCTAGATGACATAACCCTAGAGCAAAATACACCAGAGACCTGGAACCTACAGCTTTGTCCCTGGTGTCCTTCGACAGCTCTTTGGTCTTGGGCATGGGACAGGTAATGAGTTCAAACAGTGTGTCTGTTCTCTATCTCATCTATGCTTATTTTCCTTTGATCATGTGTCGTGCATTCAGTCAGGCCAAGCTATAGTTTCAAATGGTATGAGGTACAGAACACAGATTGATTCGAACTTTTGCGTAGTTAGCTTTTAAGCTTTGCAGTCATTAACATTAACATTAGTGTTAAATCTGATGTGAGTGCCTACAGGGAACCTGTGAAGGAAACACAGCCATAGGATGACATAAATATTGGTATAATTAAGCCAGACATTCTGTTGAATTCTGAATCAGCTGCAAAGATCTGATTGTGTGACTTGTAAGACCTGCCAGAAGAACACTGTAGTAGTCTAGTTTCTTTCTAACAAGAGACCAGAAAAGCTTATGTAACAATCCTTTTAGATTGGCTGCCCTGGAAAGAATGAGTCGAATTTTCCTGATGTAGTAGAGGAATACCTGCATGACTGGGTCAGTCTGGCAACATGAGCTGAGAAACTCATCTAGTTACAAGTGATTGCCCAAGCAGAACTTTAATCCAGAGACACATTTATGCTTTAAATGAACATTTCAATATTAACTAGCTCACACATGTAAAAGTCAAACTATATACTGCTCAATTTATTTCGTTTTTATTTTGGACCACATAACCAGTGTATCACATTAAAATCTACATGTAGCTGTAGTTAACTAGCGCCAGGATCAGAGAAGTGAGCTTCAGCATACACCTTCTGCCTGGTAAATGAGGATCGAGGAAGCTGCAATATTTTTATCCTCTCCGTGTGTGCTCTCGACCCTTTTAAATTTGTAATGGGCTAACCCCCACCTCTCCTTCAGTTGCCCACAACTCTCTCGTCCTCCCTCCCTCCTCTCCCTAAGTGATGAGTGCTGGAGAAAGATCTGGAGCTTAGTTCTTATGTAATGCAGAAGCCATGGACTCTGGGGTTTGGGTGCAAACCCGAATTTGTGTGATGATATGCCATATACAGAGCAACCAGAAAGATCCAGAATGAATCTCCGAACAATGTTTGTAATTGCGTGGTGTGACATTAACTGATTTTACATTTAAATGTGTAATAATATAAATATTATAATCTTTTAAAACATTAAATTAATCAAGAACACTGCTACAATACATGCCTGCCTTACTTAAATATAAACTGACCTTTTTAGTATTACAGTTTTTCACCACATGTGGTCACTCTTGTTAATAAGCTTAGGCCATGTGCTTATTCTATATATGCCTCTATCGAATTATGCATTAAAAATGCTTTTAAAAAAAAGTTTTGTTCTGTCTAGACTACCAAGCATATCAGCCATGATATTGGTGTCTTCAGCCAGTCCATGCCAACCCTTCTACATATTTCATCATATAGCAGAAAATCTAAATTATTCACAGATGCCACTCTGTATCACTTTTGCATTTTCTAAGCTCTCACTGAATCGCTGCTAAAGTGAGAGGAGAAAACAAACTGAGCAAACCCATCTCTCATGATCTTTGAGTAGCAGAAGGTTTTGTAGGTTGGCAAACTTAATCAGAAACTTTTTGCATGTGTGTGTGTGCGCGTGTACATGTGCACCCACACAACACATCATATGAGTAGTGGTTTATAATAAATAAAGCATGGGATATGCAACACAAGGAATTCCAAAAACATTGTACCTTGCATTCAGTATCTCACATTTTTGTAAAACTCACATTTTTGTGAATATTTTATTATATCTTTTCATGGGACAACACTGAAGATATGACCCTTTGATATAATGTAAAGTAGACAGTCTAAAGCTTGTATAACAGTATACATTTTCTGTGCTCTCAAAATAACTCAACACACAGCCATTAATGTCTAAACTACTGGCAACAAGAAGGAGTACATCCCTAAATGAACATGGCCAAATTGTGCCTAATTAGCCATTTTCCCTTCCAGATATCAAGGTCTTTGGTGTGTTAAATTTGGTGTTATACTGTACCTCTCACACTCTCTCATACTGGTCATTGGAAGTTCAACATAGCACGTCATGTGAGCCTGAAAAAAAATTGTTCCACTCAGCAGAGGTCTTGCCATAGTTGACCAAAGAAGCAGAATGTGCACATGCTCAGTGCTTTATCTAGAGATTGGGTTTTGAAAATAGGTGTAGGCGTGCTGCCAGAATTAAAGGTGTGGGGGTCAACCTGTCAGTGCTCAGATACCCTGCATACTGTGTCAAATTGGTTTGCTTGGTTGTCGTTCCAGTAAGACGCCTCTTCTAAAGAAAACACAATGTAACAATTGAAAAAATGTTCCCAGTTGTTAGGTGTGTTTTCCTAATTGTTTGTGCCTTAAATGAATAGAAAAAAAGTTATTATTCCCTGTAAACATTGCTTTTGTGGTCA
>JAUZST010000790.1:0-21094 GCA_034779995.1 Parotocinclus haroldoi
TACCACGGGTCAGTAATTCAAACCCACCTGTCATGTGTTGTGTAAAACTCACAGGAAAAAAAAAAATCAAATGCTTCGTAATGCTTTTAATCGCTGTGTATTGGTTTTGAATTATGCCCTTATTGTCAAACAGAATGATTTCATGATTTTCATAAATCCGAATCATTTTAAGAACTAATGTCATCCTCAGAAGTTCCTTGAGTACTAGCCAATTAATAAGCATGGTCTGTATCTTACAAAAATATAAATATGTACTTTATTTCCAAAAAAAGATATGATCTGATTTTTAATCACAAAATAAAGCAGATGTGAGTCAAAATTCCTCGGTGCTAAATGAGATGCGCTACACATGCTTTATGACCCAGTCTGTGCTTTAAGCCATGGTGGAGACAATCCGGACACAGTTACTTGTTTCAGTACTACCAGCCTTACACTTGCACAGAAGGTTTATGCTATTCACCAGGTCATCAAGTTATTGTCTAGTTGTTTATCACAAATTTACTTTAGTAAGTTTTGCTGCACTCTTGCAGGCAGTTACAGGCTGGTCATGTGATCACACTAACATGAGTACAAAAACAGAAATCTGATTGATCTGATTGTTCTAATAAAAAAAAAAAAAAAAAACATTATTTTAAAGCAAATAAATGAGACGAAGCTTCAATGCCAGTGTAATAGAGTTTGGTTTTGAGAGGCTCTCCAAACTCAAGACCTTGATATAAGGTGAAGGTATATGTACTCAGATAATCCAGCATTGGTAGTTAAATTGTACTTCTGTTCTGTGCTCTCCAGAAAAGGTCACGCAAGCCTTTTTCCAACCCTGTGTTAGGGAATAACAAATGTAAGTGAATCCATCTTGTGAGATTACCGTGAATAAATTCTCACAACAAGCAGACTGTTTATTTTTAATTTCATAGTGCAGGTATGCACCATTAAATGGCCACCCAGTCATCATCAGTTCATTTAGCAACTATAATAAATTAACTATTATAGTACATGATCATTTTATAATACTTTTAACTCAGAATTGTATGGCCATAAACAGTCAATCAACAATTAACCTACCTGTATTGTTAATAGTTGGGGAAAATGAATACTTAGTAGCAGGGATACATCAGTACCATGTTGCCCGTCAAAATAGATACAGAAATAAGTAATTTATTCAATGCTAAGCAATCAGGGTATCAAACATGATATTAATAGTCTGATTTTAAATGAAGTATACAAGTTGCTTTCAGTTTTACCCCTCACCTGTCCTGATTTGGGTCATGGGGTTGGGTCGAATCTATAGGGTTTAGATGCACAAGTGGATGTTCACATTTGAAACTAGGTCCTCAGGAACCAGTATTACAAACACCTGTCTTTCACAACTGAGCTATAGTATATGGAAATTTTTACTCATGTATTATTTAGAGTATCAGAATTCAAACTGCTTTAAGATGAGGAATTACTGATTAATGCAGAAACTGAATATTTAGAGGGCCCATTTAATATGTGGTTCAACCATGTCTTTATATCTTCTTGAGTCTTTTAAGTGGCTGGATGAAGAGTGCTTGATGTTCTTCAGTCTGGAATATAGCAGGTTATGATTTTCTCACTAATTTTGTTCAATAATACACCTACTTGGCCAGTGCATGAGACAGCAGAGTCACGACTAGGCTAATAAGAGCTAATACGAGTCTGAACAGACAATGAACACAAGACTGCCGTCACAGGGTAAGGTGTTTTCAGTGTTGTTGTGAGGCATTGTTGATGAGTATGAAGACATGGGCACATATCAGTCCGATACCACTATTGATATCATCCATCCTTATTTCTTAGCCAGAAGATGGCCCTGAAAAAGCTATCTGGAGCTGTTTGTGGCCTTCTCTGTATTGCTGTCTGTATTATTTTGTGAAACATCGCTGTTAGGAGATGAAGCCTAAATTCACCTCTGCCTGCCCTGTCTTTAAACCTATTACTCAATACCACAAATTAGACCAGGTTCTGTTTTTAAGGAGCTGTCAGATTGAAGTGATATACAATCAAACCGTTTTAAGAAGAAACATTGTCTCTCAGATAAATGTGCAAATGGTGAGAGGCAAATAAATCTGGTTTGAACTAGAAATTTCACATCAAAGGTTGGGGCTGTGTTTTATCAGAAATTTTATTTCAGTTACAGTTACATTGTCATGCTCCCAGCAAAAACATCTTTGTGTCTTTAATCACAAAATAAAGCAGACATGAATATAAAACAGGAATATTCCGAGACCTTATGCTAGATATGCTACACCTGTTTCAGGTCCAAGTCGACGTTTTAAGCGGGTGGTGGAGACAATCCAAACACAGCTGTTAAGCACACACGACCAGCCGGGCGTCCAGCAGCTGTCTGGTAAGTAAGACTCCATCCCCCAACACGGCCTTGTCCCAGATCTCTCCTCAGCATTTACATGCATGTTCCCCCACTACACACCACCCCATAACACTGCCCCTCCACCACCAGCACTTGCCCCACACCCACTCCTGCAAAACATGCATTGACTGTGGATGCACACAGACCAGCTCAGGTTAGTATTATATTGAATTATATTGAAGACTTTTCAAATAGTATGTAGCAATAAAGCACTCCACTTTAAAGCAAATATGAGCCATATCAAGGCATTGTGACTTATTCTTTCAGTACTGTTAATCAAGCATCAAGTACAGTAACAAGGAAAGATTTGATAGGAAGATAGTGTGTCCCAGAGATCTACCCTGAACGAAAACTTAAATAGCAGAACTAAGAAAGGTAAAGAAATGGAAGAACCTTTGTCCTCCTCTATCCGTTTTCTTTTGACTTGCCCACCTACAGCGATGCTGCGTTTTGCCTCCTGCATAACACCGCCCTCTATTGACACAAAGCTAGTCTTACAGGAGCATAAAATTCAACCTATTTTCTAACTTGCACATCTATGAAGGCATCATTAATGCTGAAAGGTACATACAGGTTTTGGAGTAACATATGCTTTCATCCATTCAACATCTGTTTCAGGGACGTCCTTGCTCATTTCAGCAAGACAATGCAAAACCACGTTTTGCATGAGTTACAACAGAATGGCTTCATAGTAAAAGAGTGTGGGTACTAAACTGGCCTACCTGCAGTTTAGACCTGTCTCCCATTTAATGTGTGGTGCATTATGAAGTGCAATGGAGACCCCGGACTGTTGAGCAACTGAAGTTGTGCATAAAGCAAAAATGGGAAAGAATTCCACCTATAAACCTTCAACAATTAATGTCCTCAGTTCCCAAACGCTGTTAAAAGGAAAGGTGATGTAACACCGTGGTAAACATACCCCCGTCCCAACGAATGCTTAAGAACTAAAAAAAGGTAAAGAAATGGAAGCACCTTTGTCCTCCTCTATGCATGTTTCCAATGAGGACTTGCCCATCTGCTTCGAGTCTGCTTTCTTTTGCCTCCTTGATGATACCGCCCTCTATTGACACAAAGTTGGGCTTACAGCAGCATAACATTCAACGTATTTCCTAACTCTCCTAGTCCACCCCTATGCAAAATTGGGTAACCCTGGGCAAGTGACTGCTTTGTTGTCTTTCTAAATGAAGAGAGATGAGCACAGCCTTTGTTGTGACATAGTTCTGCAAATGTTAATACACTAATTTTGGACCAGGAAATATTTACCAACACCTCTTTTGGAGTAAAAGCAGTCAATTGTGTATCAATAGTCAATAGTGTTTATATTTTCTTCACCTCACCATGGTATGATTCTTAAGTGACCTTCTATGACATCTTTTTAACTGGCTTTCACCAAAAAAAGTATTTAAGGTAGTTGAAGTAGGAACTGGTTAAGGTTGGATTTGAAGTGTCATGGAGTAATGGACATCAGCAAATACTTAATAAATAATAATAAAAAATTTTTGCCACACTCCAGACATGTTAATGTTAGACCATAGTGTTGTGTTTTTTAGCCACCTATAGCCATATATACCAAAAGTACTTTACTAGATCACTGCAGATATCATGAAATCTCCAATTAAACAAATGCATCAGCTATGTTAGGATAAACATAATTAATGCAATTCATATATTTTAGTGTTCATTTGTTTTTAAAATTCTCATCCATGGCTAACACCACCCAGTGTTGAATCAATCAATTAATTTTTTTATGCTTTGCCCCTCT
Organism: Parotocinclus haroldoi; assembly: GCA_034779995.1. Lineage (NCBI taxonomy): Eukaryota > Metazoa > Chordata > Actinopteri > Siluriformes > Loricariidae > Parotocinclus > Parotocinclus haroldoi. The sequence continues at coordinate 4,152 of JAUZST010000790.1, forward strand.
AAATTCTATGTGACTCTCCCTCTTTACTCCAGATCGTTACACACATCTTGTATCTGGATTTCAGGTCTGAAGATCTGAAACACATGAATTCATAAAAGTAATCAAATGTGGATTTATTTAGAAGAACCTAAAACTGAATGGTGCTGTTTATGTGTTGCATTAAAAACAGCTGCTCAAGTTGCATTTAGGGACATGATTTGCCGAGTGGGTAATGAATCACATATGCTTCTATTTTCCAGTATGTTTAAATCTCTCAGCAACAAATGTGTGATCACATGACCAATAGTGCAATCAAGTAAAACAGCCAAACAGTCTTTAGTGAAAAATCTGAAGTATAAGTATTAACATGTATTAAGTATTAACATTATGTTCTGTGTGACAGATTGTTGACTGAAGTGGACACTGACCTGATATTACAGTAGTTACATTGTCTTTATATGCTAATGTAATGTAAATATAATGGGTATTTCCACAAGAAAACTGCTTAAATGTATGCATGAGTGGAATGCTACTATCCACAATATCTGCTATCTATCTGCATGGCTTTCATAAGGCTAATTTCAATCAATCAATCAATCAATCAAATTTTATTTATACAGCGCTTTTTACAATGTAGCATTGTCTCAAAGCAGCTTTACAACATTTCAAGCCTTAACTGTTAAATACATTTCAAGCCTTAACTGTTAAATACATACTAATCTTTTTTATGTCACAATAATTATGTCACAAAAATACATTACTGTACTTTTATGACCCTGTGTAAGGTTTGTGTAAAGATTCAGTGAGTGAATGTGTTTATAGAGATAGGTGAAAGAGAATTTCAGGTAGTAGAGGGATGAGCAAAGCAGTACTACTTACAAGAGGACAGGCAGCTATGCTTAGGAATGACATTTACATCTTGGTACAAATAATTATTAGAATCCTATTAAAACAACCATGCAAAACTTACACAAAATAGGCTCAAAATACATCAACCGAGTTAGAACAGTCTCTAGTCCAAACATGAGTTAACAAGCAAGCAAATGCACAGCAGTAAGGTCTGCTTATGGATTTGCAGTGTTAATTGGCTGTTGAGATGACCAGCTGTTTATGGCTGCAATGCCCAGAACGAATATATGGATATATTTTTTCTTATATAATTTGTTATAAGGCTTTAGCAGTTAAAGCAAATGAACATTTATAGACTGAACATTACACATAAACATACATTCAATTTGGGGCTGTACCTGAGCAAACTTATAATGGTTACTGTACGGACCTGGTTTAATCCAGTTTAATTGTCACTTTGATGTTGAGAGTCGTAATGTTTACATGCAGCTGGAGTGAGATGTAATTTATTTTCAGGGTGAAATCTGACAAAAGATGAGGATTTTGACAAGGTACCATTCTTTTGAATAGGCATTATGAATCCAGTAGCTCAAACCACTTCAGGATATATGAGAGAGAGAGTTTATTTATACATGTTTAAATGTATTAGTCTGTGAAAGACACATTTAACAACTCAAATACCATATGTCAGAGCACTGTGTCTAGCATTATGTGCTCTTTTAATATTGTAACCGTCTTCTATATCGGATAGAACAAATGCTTTTTCAGAGTGATGCATAAAATTAGATTTCAAATATTAAGATACTCGTTTAGATATTAAAGATGAAACTTTAGGTGAAAACTGTGATTCCAGTCCAGTTTTTATGTCTGTGTCTCACATGGGGGAGAGAACCAGGCTGAGATATGAGATATACCTATTATCTACTGCTTTTTTATCCATTTCTCTTTTCGACCTCTTCTTCTCACTCCCACTATCAAGCACACTTTCCCACTTGGCCATCCCTGCCGCTCTTTTGCTCCTTTCTTCTTGCACATTATCGAACAACTTGGAGAACGCATTAGTGTAGCAAAATACGGACTTATTTGCGCACAGATGAAGCAATTCCGAATTCCTCCAGAAACAAATTTTATGCTTGAACTCAATCTTCTTACATCTTCAGAAATGCCATTAACACAGAAAATAAAACTGAAACCTGGATACAATGACATCAGCTGTCAATTATAATAAACAATTTTACTAGATTTTGGAGTAGTGTGTAGCATTTATATAGCTCTGAAGGAGCAAATAAATATGACAAATATCTTTAACACCTTGCACAGTCATTCATGAGTAAACCCTGTGCTCAGCTATTACACAGCATTAAGTTATACTTATGCTACTGCTCAGCTGCAGAGCTGATCATCTTCCATGTTTGCATTTGTTGCATTATCCAAATTAATTTACTTGAGATTTTAGTATGATTGTTCCTATCTTCACAATCAGTGGCGTAGGTTTCATCTCCATTCATGTCAGTACATTTCATCTTGTTGGTTCTTTCTTACTTACTTCTTTCTCACTCTTACTTTCGTACTCTCTCTACAAGATAACTAAATATGTGCATATTTTAAAAGAACAACATTATGTATGTATTTTAATGCATTGAAAATGACGAAATCACAAAATGGGGTTAGACTACGTACATTAGGCCTACCCATTCACGTTCATGTGAGCTTTGTATATGCTGCTCCGTATGTGAGCTGTGATTGGTACCCGATTTTTGAAAAATATCTTACAAGAGGGGTCTGAAAAGTCTGAAAGCTACATTTAACTTCTGTTACTGTCCTGGTTATTATTACTTATAATAAAGCTAGTGGTTTGGATAGCTTGTTGGGAGATTACGTGTCTCATAAATTGTAGTAGGGACCATAACTGTGGTTCGACTGTGGCTTCAAAACTACAGTGGAAGCCGTATGTCTGAGAGCACTAGTGAAAATGATTGTTTGGATTTTTGTGAAGAAGGATTCATACTGCTTTAGGATAATGACCCAAAACACACCTTAAAGCTTTGCAACTGTCACTTGAAAACCAAAGAAGATTAAAGAGTGCTGACTATCATTTACTTTCCTCCACAAAACTCTGTACTCCACTAAATGCAGTAAAATAAAATGTAGTTTCTTGCAACATTTGGGCCTTCAATTCTAGTTTAGCATGGTATACTGTATGGTAAATGCTAGGAGAGTATGATTCAGTTTTGTGTTCCATTCTTAAAATCGGTGGATTAGTTCCACGTCTTCCAATCTTTAGCTAAAACTAAACCTGGATCTAATAGATTTTAAAAAATGGAGATGGAAATGAACAAACCCACAAAAATATAATGCACATTCCTTTAATATGATGTTCAAACAGACTAAATACATTACATGTTAGATACATTAAGGACTGCGGTTAGGTTGTAAACAGTGTGGTTTTATATTCTTGTAAACAATTTGGCAGACAGAATAAACTACTAAATCAGGGTAATTGATACATTTACATTTACTGTGTATCTTTTATCCAGTGACTTACAACTGATACAGTCTTACAAAGTACAAACCCCAATTAATTGAGGTTTATGGGCCTTGTATAATTGAAAGCTTGGGAGTGCTGGGACTTAAACCCTCATCCTTTGCATTAGTAGGCCAGGATCCTAATTGCTGTGTCATAACTGGGCCATGTACATGTAGTCATTTAGCAGAGATATCTCTTATCCAGAAATACAGTTCTGCAAAAAATCGTTTATGGGTTAAGACCCATGCTTAAGGACCCAACAGTGTCAGCTTCTGGTCTATGGAGCAGTACCTTAACCACTGGGCTATTACATTCACCATTACATACATTTACATTATTAAACTGATACCCATGTCCAGATGTTAGAACTGATTCAGTTTTTCAGATGCAATCCAAAAAGTTGAGGGTTTAAGGTCCTTTCTGAAGCACAACCACAACAGAACCACCAATGGCATGACAGCTGGTTTAAGAGACATGTTAGTACAGCTTGGAGGTATAGAATAACAGACTACAAAAGATGTATTACTTCTCCAGTCCTTCTGTAGTCTTTCTTTTCCCACATAGTAACGTATGAGCTACAGTCGCACTGAACCTGATAAGCTGGCAAGTCTACCTTACATTCATTGGCATCATTTGGCTGCACAAGCACCGTCGAGTCCTCGTATTGCCATTCTGTCACCTAATTGCTCCCATCTTTCTCCTTCTCGTTATCTGGCCACTATTTATTTGTTTGTTTGTTCTCTCTCTGTCTCTTCTTTCTTCCCATCTGTGTACCTAGGCAGCCCATTGAGTAGCTTCTTTGACGTAATTAAACAGCTTTTTTCAGACGAGAAGAATGGTCAGGTTCCTCATCCACCTGGTACGCCCAACAGACACGTGCATAACACCTGGTGGCACGATCCCGAGCCTAGTGACTCGAAGTGCCTGGCAGGCAATGCCAGGGTGGCCTCTGTTGGGACACAGGAGCAGCCCTAGAAGAGACCCCATTTATGTTTGTAGAAATAAGCCAATGAAACAGCTGCTTTCAGAGTTAGACGTACACAAGCATTTGAGTAAATAAGAATGACTTTTTTTATGTTGGACTGACTGTATAAAGATGCACACATGAAGAGGGGTGTTACACACCTATAGCACATGTAATCCCCATTCCATTTCCTTAGATTTGCTCATTATCATCATTTGTGTCTTTTCTTTTGTGTCCCTTTTCCTCACCTGTGTGATGACTTTTTTTTTACTGCCAGGAATTATCCAGAAAAGCTATTAACACCCCGCTCCTCTGCTCCACCTGCCATCTTAGTGACCCACATTTGTTGATGGAGGGTGCTGTTCATAATGAGGACACAAGACTCTTCATCCTTCATCCTCACCTTCCCTCTCTGCAAAGTCCATGTGCTTTTTAAGGAAAAGACACACCATACACGCACAAACGTCTCTCCTGGCCATGCTTTACCTTCTCCTCATTTGCCCCGAGACACATGACGTTTTAAGCATTCCCATCCACCCCTGAAGTACTTGGACATGCACAACTCTGGGATTATAATAAAAAGGACAATGCAGCCAGTATGAAAAGCGGGGAAGAGAAGAGGCCGTCTGGATCATCCCAAGGGGATAAAACTGTTACAGATTGTATTGACATTTTCAGTGTAGACTTTTTTCACTGAGCTGAGTTGAATCTGCTGCATACAGACTGAACTGCTTCTATAGCTGGGCTGGGGTGGGTGGTTGGGTAATGACGAAAGGAGCAGGTTTTGGGTTCATTAGATTCTGAATGATTTGTTCAATTGTACAGACCAATACTTATGTATTACAAACATGCCTAGATGTGTTACTAAATGTTTAATTATGTTGTAGACTCCATTGAACTCGTGTGCGCTCGCATTTCTTTTCCTTTTGTTTTATGATTTGTTCACAATTTATGCAATGTTTTGTTTTAAATATCTGAGTAGTTGTCGCACTGAATCTACAGACTCATTATCCATTCCAGGTTTCGGGTTCATACCATGATTACCAGCAGTAATATATATATATAGAGGAGTGTTTAATACATTGTGGATATTTTTGTATTTTCCTTATTATTTATTCATCAGATTGATCACTTATGTAATTTATTGCCATTCTGTATATGAAAGAAAAATGTTAGATGAATTTTGAATGTTATTTATTTATATCCTTGCGTGTTTATAAAATACGATGCAGGTTCATTCACTGGAAGAAAAGAACTTTATGTTGTGATTGAAGGAATTATGTGGACACTGATAATTGTTTTGTTTCCTATGTTTGATGAAGAAAACGTAGTATATGTTTGAAAAGGAGTTTAACAGTTACTAAAGAATGTAGTCTAGCCTCTTTGTGGAGGGAATGCGCATCTTCTAGATATTTGTCAGTTTCATTGTGTGCAATGGATTGCGACAAAAAGCTCCTCTCGAGTCAGCTCTCTTGTAAATAGACTTATTTCACCTTCTCCTGACTGAAGGAGTGTGTGGTACCTGATCTTTGCTTTAACTTGTATTGCTGTATGCATGCCAGACATCGGCTTTCCTTTGCATGGCGCTAGTGTAATTGTTAAACCCTCTTAAATCTGCCCCTTACCGCATCCCCTGTGTTACCTGAGATAAAAAAAAAAGCTTTCGCTATTCTTTTTGTTCTCTTCTTCAAGCTGCTTGTTTAGCTGCAGGTTTCTGTCCTCCTTTTTCCCTAACCTGTAGAGCTTTGAGACACTTTCTCTGGTCTGTATTATTTACCTCTAAGGAAAGAAAGTCCATCAGTCTCATGATTTCCTAGTTGCACAGGTTTTTTTGAGAAAACAAGAATAAAGCAATACCTGTTAATAATTCTATTTTCTGTAGAGTGTAACTTCAGACTATGAGCAGAATAAAAACGACAAATGCAGAGCAGGAACATGAAGCTGTGAGCCACAAAGAAACAGAAAAAAAAATGCAACAATAAAGTCATTCATTTACTAGGATTGTCTGTAATGCTTTCTCACTGCCCATATTTACCATTGTCTGTGTCAGTGTTTGATGCTGTGGATTTCTTCATAGGTTGCCATGCCTTACAAAGGTAAGGAACCATACTACGCTCAGTTGGTGTTGTTCCTCAGATGTTGTATTAGAGGATCTCTCACGCTTTCTATCCCGGTCTGTCTGTTCTTACATGTCAAGCAACAGCCTGATCCCAAATTCAACTTTATTTTGAACATAGCCCAACTGACTTGGACTTCTTTCTCTAGTTGGTACAGCCCAGTACCTGCAGATGGCACTGTGAAGACATTAGCCAAGTTCGATTACAGTCTTGATAACACATAAACTACAGGTATTTTCAGATGTGAATGTTTACACTTAGAAAATAAAATTTGATGTTATATTATTTTGTTTGTCATAGCACACAAAAAGGGAACTTAAATAATCTCTCATTATTAAATACAAAATGTTAATTTCTTTATCCAAAAATCCATATCTTGTATTTTTAGCTTATAAAATTCAATTCCTCCACTCCATTTGGCCCAGGCACATCCCACCATGTGGGCTCTTTAGAAACCCGAGACTTGTTACAGAGGGAAAACATCAATGCAGAACTCCTAAAGCTTAAGGGTTTTTTTTAGTACAATGTGATAGTAATTCCACTGCATTCCTTATATGTATTTTACACACATTCTCAGTCTCACATTGTCCATTGCTGCAAGCTTCCAATGCTTGAATAGATCAGTTATTTTTTACAAGCATGCCTCTCTCTTTGTCGCTTGACTTCTGTCTTCCTTTGCTCATCAGTTTCTCCTGTCCCGCTTTCCCAGTTCATGATTGTTCTTCCTCACTTTTTCCGTTGTCGTCAACCTTTACTCCTACTTGTGTCCTGTACTTCTATTTAGTCCTCATACATTGGAGATGTTCTGACGGGAGCACATTCTGTGTGTTAGCATAAGCTCCAGCTCCTCGAGCAGTGCCGAGTTTCTCCCAGAAGACGAGCACGTCCCAGAGATCAGGTTGCGGAAGGTTTCTTTCTCCAGTAGTGTGTCCATATTCTGCAGGAAGTAGCCTTCACAGTACACACTGAGCTGCGCCATACCCTGTGCCTAAAAAACATACAAGAGCTGTCAAATATCATGAGCATTTATTACTAAAATAAGCATTTAGAGACTAGTCCTACAATAGAATCAAGTAAGTTGCAGTAATATCACATTCTTTAGGCTGCGTCACAAGCCGCAATATTATCACAATCATTTTTAGGTTGGTTTTTAAGCCTTTGTTCTAAAAGTTTCTGCTCTCCAGAGTGCTCTCTATTTCTGTTCTTTTTTGGAGAATGATTTTTATCAGCAGAAAAAAATGCTTGCTACTGGTCAGCTGCAAACACAAAAAGTGCAGTTCCCAACCAAATATATATATATATATATATATATTTGCTGTTATATAGTAAACATGCTAAAATTCACAATTCACATTTAACATGGTTTACACAAATACTGTAATAGTGCCATAAAGTAAAATCTAATTCTAGCTACTGATGGTATAACACCACAGTTACCCCATTTTGAGCCCCAGTGGCGTCTTCCACCTGTGTTTTGCATTCCATGCCCACAACCGAGCACCCACGACTCAAATGTAGGATTGTGATAAATGCATAAATACATAATATGGTGCTATAATGGTACTAGACCTTACAACACTAACAGTGGTAAAATAAAGTAAGATCAAATAAAATTCTGCATCACTGAGGATCAACCACAGGTACTTCCCGTTGATGGTCTGACTTACGATATATATACACGATATATTTAAGATGGAATTTTACAAATATTTGTCAGTATTTGTTTTTTTGTTTTTTTTCATTTTTAATACACTGTTCAATAAATAACATGAGATATGCAATAGTATATTCTTTATTTATTGTATATATGATTACACACACACACACACTATCATGAATATGAAGTATACAGTATATTAAACCTTTCAGTTTAGGATAAATTCAACCTTTTTGGATCATATCCCTACCATAAAATGGGGAGCATTCGTAGTGCTTGCTCTCATTTGCTTCACGTTTTGTTACTATATCAATGACCAGGCAAGATGTCAGTATGCTATTTGCTACATACTAGCATCTGTTTGTACAAACAACCACTTCAAACCACAACAGCTGTTACACAAACAAGTAATACAACACGTTTAGTACAGCATTCTTGCAACAAGAGGCAGCAAGTGGAGATGTTTGCACTGTTCTTGATTTTAAACATCATATCACCCACCATTACATACACCATGGGTATGTTTGAAAGGTTTTGAAGAAGCTTCCTGATTAAATAAACGAATAATTGCATTCACATGTGCTGATTATAATCTTTTCTTACTCTGGAATGATTTCAGCTAGAACAAAAGATAAGTCAGGACTGGTATCCTCCATTAATCAATACAAATAAAAGTTGCAGTGGCACTTCCACAATACACAAATGAATTTCCAGATGGAAAGAATAGCAGCTGGCCAGAGTAGTCAAGACCATAAGAGAACGTTACCTAATGTGCTTACCTTGGCTGTGCTGTAGACACTGACTGCGTTATCCAGGTCTATGTTGTGAGCACAGAGCAGTTCACAGTGGCGCTGCAGGCCTCCTAACTGAAACAAAGTCGCCACTGAGAGCAGCTAACAGGAAAAAACATAGCAATTTAATCCGCTGTTTCTGTATTCTGATACTTTTCACAACTTGCAACCAATTTAATATTCTGTCATTCTTCAAAAAGTAACTATATGACTACAGGTATTAACATCTGTTTCTTTTTACCGGCTTGAGAACTCTGACAGTTAGATATACGCAACTCTGATTCTTCTGACCTACCTCCAGCAACTCGGGCACAGCCAGCTTCAGACACTCTGTCCCCCCAGAGTACAGGTATGACATCATCACCTGCACACGCAATGTGGATATGATTAACCTCAGCCGTTAAAGCACAAAGCTGTTAAGAAGAACAGGAATGAAAAGATTTGCAGTTCATGTTACCTGAAATATGGTGTACTTCACATCACTGATTTCAATAGACTTGCAGTGCTGGGAGCTGTCTGAGCCACTGGGCCCAAGAAGGTATTTAAACCTGAGTGGAGACATATGGTATATGTTAAGTTAGGAAAGACCTTCTTAGTTTGCCCCAGATGTATTTATACCTTTACATACCTTCATCTATACATTACATAGAATGTTTGTGTTGATATAGGCTAAACATTTTTACACCATTCCATGCAATCACCATGTGTACCATCACCATAACCAGTGATGACAGTGCATGCATAAATTAACGGTCTGGTTTTCTTTAGCTTTGTGCTGAATAGGGCTAAAGTTAAACACAAGTGCTGGATGTTTGGCAAAACACAACGTGTATGCCAAACTCATCACACACTTTCCCCATATACACTGTCACAGTTGTATGTAGCACTTTTGTAAGTCGCTCTGGATAAGGGCATCTGTTACATACTGTAAATGGTAATGGAAATCTAAAACTTAAATGTCACACAAATCCACCTTGAACCTCTGAGCCCTCAAGCTCGAAGTTTGAGTAGAGTGATACAAAAATCAACTGAGCTTCCACTAGGACTTACTTCAGTCAGTTTTTATAAATAATACTGTGTCTGAACTCGTGCAAGGCTGTCAAAAACCATTTTAATGGTGATAAGTTAAGAGCGTTAATCCCACATTTCGATACAATGCCATGTGAGGAACCTATTCACAGTGGTTGTGTTCAAGAAGGTCACCTTTCAGATGCCGTAATCAGCAAAACTCTGTGACCATAGAATGGCTTTCCCTCTACCAAAAACGTTACATCAGACATCTCCTGGTTATTCAGGAAGTGAGGATCTGTAAGCAGACACAGGTAGATAGACATGATTTTACAGTTTTAGTAGTATTAGAGTATACATATGTATTAAGATAAGATAAGATATGATAAGATAAGATAAGATAAGATAATGGGGAAATTTCACCAGTTAGAATATGGTAATTATTCTTGGGTAATGACTTTTACATTAATTAAGTAACACTAATAATAATGACTCAGGTCTTGGATTTGTTACCGAGTTGTGCTGAAAGTGTGGCCTTAATCGCTGAAATTGCAGGAAGAGGAGCCGGTCCATAGCAATTACTGAAGATGGTGCCTATCTGCTTCATTATTGCTTCATTCTGCATGTTGAACACATACAATACAATACAGTGTTTAGTGCATCTCTTTTTTCATAGTTTAATGGACTGAGTGTGTTGTTGGTACCTTGCAACTCTTAAGGATGTTAAACATGAGGGGCAGGCCAACAGTGATCAGCTCCTCTCCATATTCCTCTTCTCTAATAGAGCTAAAGTCTCGAAGTAGAGAGAGCATGACAGGTGTTCTGGATTGCAGCTGGGAACTGCGCAGAGACTCCAGCCACACGTGCAGTTTCCAGGGCACTCCTGTAGAGGGCAGCAAAATATCATGCCACTAATTCTGCTTCTTGCCATTCACAACTTGAAAGTCTTTCAATTCCATTGCAGAATTTTATTTTCATATTTACAAGTAAGTTAAAAAAAAGTACCTGCACAGGGGTGTAATATTTTATTGTACCTAAATTGTCTTTGGATTTACTTCTTAAATTTATTTTATTACTGGAAACAGTTATACTATTTTTTTTTTAATACTAACATTAACATTTAAACATAGTTAAAGTGCTGTTGAAGGTGCCATGAGAAATGAATGAAGACTGACAAGAATGCTATATACCAAGATTTTTGATTATTATTATTATTATTATTGTTATTATATACAAAAAGCAGACACCACAAAAGAATAGAGGACAAAATTATACTATGTATTGTTGGAACTGATGATTCTTCAGACCTCTGGCCATATATGCAATTGACTAGATTATATCAAACATCTTTACCTAGAGATCGCAGCTCCATAGTGACATCCAGATAGCCATGCTCAGCACTGTAGAAGGATGCCTCTTGCAGGGCCTTCATGCGGGCCTTGCAGAGGCGTGGTTGTCCCCCCTCTGGTGGTGTCAGCTCCACTTCCGCCCCCACCACCCCCTCTGCCAAGATCTCCTCCAGTGAGAGTACATCCTCCTTTACCTTCTGTGGTTGAGAGAGCAACTTCCTCAAGACGTTCCTACAACCGAACAAAGAACGGCTGCTGTTATCACTGCCTTATATTCACATGGGAGACATGGGAGGCTGCAGCTCAGAACCATAATGTCTGGAGATCTTACTCTTTCATCTCAAGTCCCATAGGTGCAAACAGCAGGCTCCCAGTGCAAATCAATTACTGATGCCCCCCAACTCTCCTGTCCTCAGTGCGGACAGAGATGCTTACTTACACCACATAAGACTATATTCTTATCAGATAAGCTTGTCGGGGTCGTCATACTCCTCAGGAGTGACCGGCAAAGAAGATTTTTTTTTAATGATTCCAGTACAATTGCACGTGAACAGTGACTCCTACTGTACATTTAACTATCTATTCAAAGGCTGTGGAAGCTATGACTATATGTGGTCGCATGTTTCTGTAAGTATGAGATCAGCTCCATATCTATTTTTATTGTAATCAGCTCCATATGTATGACATTTAACTGTATCTGTGACGCAGCACTTGGCAGGGCAAGTAAGAGTGTGTAGTGTGTTGTTTAACTGGTATGGGTAAAGATTTGTGTAGACAGTATAAATAGTGGGAATACCCATATAGAAATCAGAAGGAATGCATGTGCATACCTGTGACCATGTGCTGCAGCATGACTAAAGCAGTTCATGTTCTCATACAGCGATGAAGTAAGAGTGTTTCCTTCACGGGTCCTCAGCAAGGGATCAGCCCCTCGTGCTAACAGCAAACTCACCAGCTCATAATTTCCTGCAGGTTAAAGATGTAAGAACAAACAAGGACGAGTCAAATAGAGGGGAAACAAAGAGAACATAGAAACACTAGACAGTTAGAAATGTACATTAAAGTTAAAGGTAAAGTTGGTGAAGCATGTATTTCTCATACTGTAGTCATACTCAAAAAGCTCAAGGAAGCTTGTCTGTTGTTTTACAAACATTTGGGTGACAAAGATATCAATTTCGTTCTGCATGGTAACTTTTACACTAGCATCTGTTTTGTTTGTGAGAAAATAAGTCCCCTTTGTGGCCAAATAAGTTCTTTAAAATACGTGTTTAAATGTTCTAAGCTTGTGTTCCCTCACTGAACAGCTATGTGTGGCCTCCCAGAAATCACAACTCAGAATTTCAGCCACACACTAAGGAGGATTAAACAAGCCACATGCTCTAACCGCACCCTCTTAAATATGCACACCATGCACACACTCCCAAAACACACACTCCTGACCCAATTCAGTCAGCTCCTATTGGTTTATTTATTATCAGGCATTGCTGCAAGCTGCCATCACTATCATATTTTGCATCTTTCAGTAGCTGACTTCAGGGAAGGATCCTTAGTGTGAAATAGAGTGGAAAAGTGCACAGGCCTGATGGTAAGACTAGGTGTGGTGGTGTATAATGAGCTCTGGTACCCACCTGCAGATGATGCCAGCTGGAGCGGGCTGTCTGCACAGCTCTCTTGCCCATTGCGCTCTGCTGCTCCCTCCACATTTGCCCCTGCGTCCAGGAGGAGCTGACAACACACAACACATATTGAAATAACCAAATCAACAAAACAAAACAAAATTAAACACAAAAATAAAAATAAGACAGAAATTGACAATGCCACATGCATTCTGTTTATAATGCCATCTAATGCAATTGCAATCTTTTGAGATTCAGAGGATGCGCTCCCATGCACATTTAACCACCTTTTAATTTATTTGAATTGCAGCAGACTAAAGGTTACTTTGTGTTTACATTTTGATACAAGAAAATATTTTTTTTCAATCATAAATTGTGACTGCAGAGGTAGGTCACACCAGAGTGCAGAAACTCCCTCCATCAGTTGGACATTAGGAGACGATGTGCCTCCAAGGACCTCCCTCTAAGGACTCATTACATAATCAACTTTGTTTTATAATTTAGATTATTTTATAATTTTTCTACTACTAATTTAAATATTATTAATACGTTGTTATTTATTTTAACCTAATTTTGCTATGATTTAATATACATTTAGTATTTATTTAATTAACATCTAGGCCGCCCATGGAGGACGGGTCCCCTGTTGAGTCTTGGTTCCTCCCGAGGTTTCTTCCTACCATTTTAGGGAGTTTTTCCTTTCCACTGTTGCCCTGGGCTTGCTCAACTTGGCATTGGCCTTTTAGATAATTGTATTACTGTAAAGCTGCTTTGAGACGATGCTACGTTGTAAAAAACGCTATATAAATAAAATTGAATTGAATTGAGAATGACACTTTTCCTGAAGCGCAATGTTTAATTGAATTCTTGTACACGTATTAAGGAGTGTGCATGTCTGCCAGGACTGGTGTGGCACGTTTTGTTTTAAATATGCTATATCATTAGGAGAAGATGGACGCCCAAATCTGGTGAAAAGGTTGGCTACACCTTGAGGGCCAAGTAATCTAAGGCACCAGCGTAATATTGAGCTTTAGGGAGTATAAATTAACATGAGATTGATTATTTTCAGTCTGGACCTCACGTTAATCATTGCAGCAGTAGAGATTACATACGACCAATAGTAATTGAGTTTGGTGTTCCTGCGTCACTGCTTTAGTACATTAAACCTCATGAAGCGTTTTAATTATTATAGATTTAAATGCTTAACACAGTGATTAATGAGTAAGTTGAAATATTGAAAAAAAGATATTCTTTATATCTGAACATTTTAACATGCACATTTTTTCATCATTTTGGAATCAATATGAATCAGAATCGATAAGGAGAATTGCAATCAGAATTGATCAAAGGCAAACGTTAACTAACCTTATTCATAGACCAGGCTGGGAAAGAAGTCTCTGAGCTATCGTTGCCAAATTGATTAAGATAGTAAAGCATGGTAAATGCAATTTTCTTTCTGTTTGGCTCCAAGGAAATCGTTTTTTTTTCCATTAAATAACAGAACACCACCATATGAGTGGCCATAATAAGCTTCAACAGAATACATATATTACGCATTAATAATTCAACAACATTATTTTCTTTTTTCTGTTTTTTATGTTTAATCCTCTTTGCTAGAGGTGCTGCTTTCACAAAAGCAATTACCAGAGCCTTTTTAATGATAAATATTCATTTTATTAAGTAATTTTATAGGAAACAGCATGTGCATAAGGCTGTGGCCTCATTTCACTGCAGCTTGGTGGTTAACAAAAAAACAGAGAAAAAGAGAGAAAACATGGCTTGTAAATGAACAAAACTTTATTACTGAAACAGCAACTGCTTTAGGTAAAATTATGGCCATATTAATGTTAGTAATTAGGCTATGGACAGGTTTGGCTTTTTCAAGCGCCATCGAAAATGTAAAGTGTTTATGAATTCAGTATCAGCAACTAGGTATAAAAAGACAAGTACATATAAAATATAATTCGGTATATAGTTAAGCCCAGGAGTAGGGTAAAGAAAATAACAGATCTGTACTCTACCTGTACACCTTCGACACCCAAAGTTTGGTTTGTTCGCCTAGGTCGCTCCGTATCGTGTCCGGGTGCTCAGATTAAGTGCAGCGTTTGCCATGTTGCACCCACCATTTGCACCCGGAACCTTCACGAGCGATAAAACCCTAAAAGACAAGAAGCCTTGCTTTATAGACTGGTCAAGGTGATTCTAATGCAAAATTGATCAATTTTCCTCTGATCTAACCATGATAATGCACAGCATCTCTCCATTTTGTTTTTTATAAAGGGTGAAAAGTATTTTCATATCACATTTCACCACTCGACCTGTTCGCAGTTTGTTAAATTCGGTTCTGTGATTTTGACAAGTGATGATGTAATAATACCGTGTGTGTGTGTATGTGATGGACTGGAAATGCTCAGATGTTTGTTCGTTTTGTTCAGCTCCCCAACAATCACGTCTTCAATGTGCCGGTTGCCGTCATAGCTGGGAATAGACCAAATTACCTGTACAGGTGAGGAAGATTCTGCTCCATTTCCATGTGCTTAATTTCCAGGAGCACTGTGACTAAACGATGAGTATTCCTCTCTACAGGATGCTGCGCTCTCTGCTGTCCTCCCATGGCGTGAACCCACAGATGATCACTGTGTTTGTTGATGGATATTATGAGGTACAAGTTCGTTATTTTTGTGTTTTTAAAGGTCTGTGTCCACTTGTGTTGTAGTCTGGAGCAAAATCTGTATCAACACCAAGAAGGTTCTGGGTTCGATATCAGAGTGGCGTGGTCCGGGTCCTTTGTGTGGAGTCTGCATGTCCCCAATGTGTGCATGTGCGTGCGCGTGTGTTGTGTGGTGAAATAATTTTTAATTCAGTTTGTCTGTTTGATCAGTTATTTCACTTATAATATACATGCATATTTTAGTACTATGCTTACAGACTGTAGTCCAGTTTTTCTACAGGTCTTCATGTCTTCTTAAAGATGAATGTGTTCTAGTTTACTATTGGCAGCAAACAATGTCAGAACCCTCGCCTCAATCTACCTAACTTCTACACTGCTCACAAAAATGAAATAGCCCTTAGTTTTTGTGAGCAATATACATCAACACATCCCCGGCGGTGCCGAACAGATGTCTCTCCTGCAGACCGTTGTAGTTGTGTGTTGCCGCGTGCATTTTTTAAAAACCCGTGTAACCCAGGCAGAGGGGGCAAAGGGATCGGTACGGATGGCAGGAAGACATAGAGGTGCTTTCTAATTTGCAATTCATGCATATTTAATAACCTTGCATTTTCTATGAGGATGGCGGTTTAGTGTCTTCCCAGGGCAAGTTCGGAATCTCTCTGGAATAAAAACGCATTAAAAATGTAATATTAAATATAGAATATTTTAATGTTTTGTAATTACACATTCATTGGATCTTAAAAATCCTCCAAGGTCCAATTAGAAGCTTCTCAGAGCTTTTATATATATATTTTTTGTACATATTTTTGCAGGCTCTTTGTTCTCTTCTTGCTTTTATAGGAACCTATGGATGTGGTGGAGTTGTTTGGTCTGAAGGGAGTTCAGCACACGCCCATCAGCATTAAGAATGCCCGCGTGTCACAGGTAACGTGCCAGGCCTGTACTGGGTGATATGCTAATGTATTTGAACTTGGTTAATTAATCATTGGTTGGTTGATTAATTAATGAATCATGGTGTTGGTTAATTAATCAAAACCGCTTGCTCTAGTTATTTTTAAGGTGCTTCTGTTTCTCTTAGTTTTTAAGAGATGTTTAAAGGTTTTCCTTTTTGTTATAGCACTACAAAGCGAGTTTGACGGCGACATTCAATCTCCATCCGGTGAGTATCAGCTCATTCGACTCTGCTTTAAAGCTGAATTAAATAAACTCATAAGAAAATAGAACAGGCTAAAGAGTTAAACTGATTGTATGTTGCATGCACTTAAAGCAGTCTGATAACCCAGGTAAGAAGAATGGTGCTATATAAACGCCCTGCCACGTTTTCAAGTTTGTTACAACTCAATTCAATTCAATTTTATTTATATAGCGCTTTTTACAACGTAGCATCGTCTCAAAGCAGCTTTACAGTAATACAA
>JAUZST010000791.1:0-18788 GCA_034779995.1 Parotocinclus haroldoi
CTGTCCGCTCTGCCTAAAGGCCTGTGTGTGTGTGTGTGTGTGTGTGTGTGTGTGTGTGTGTGTGTAAAAGAAAGAGTGACACCATAAGAGAGAAAATATAAAAAGTGATATTTATATGGTATATAACATTAGCAGTTGTAATAAAACACACACACAAACGAAATAAGGCGTTTCTAACTTAATTTTAAAATGGGATGTATTTTACCAATGGTTAGAGGTACAATTCATGACACTGAGGGTGTATAATGGTTTGTACTACAACTACAAATCATCTGCCAAAATCACAACAGGGCAAAACCACAATTGAGTCACTTTTTCATTCAGTTGCAACGTGATAAGTATCATTATATAAAGTATCATAAGTTTCCTTATGAACCTGACTAGACTAGAGCCTGAATAAGAATAAAAAGTGATGGATAAAAAAAATAAAGCAACAAAAGTAATAAGTAAAAAGTATTTTTTTTTGTTTTAAAATGTAGTATATTCAAATGAAATTCAATGAAGTAAAAGTAAAATGTATTATGCTTTAGAAATCACCAAGTACAGTACACATTACCTTAAGTACAGTAACAAAGCACTAATTAATCATTAATAACGTAACAGTTCTCATTATCATGACTATCATAAAGTAGTGTCAAGTCGTTTCTAATTTGTGGACGCGTGTATTCTGCCCCCTAGTGGCTTATCTGTGTTATTTAAGCTGTAGAAGCCCATTGCTAAACGTCTAATTATCTTTATTATTAGTTATTTACATTGAATTAGGATATTTGGAAATTAGGATATATTAGGAATATTACACTTTGGAATATGAAACACCCCCCCCCCAATTTTCCACAAATTAGGGGATATTTTAAAGTGTAATATTCCATCAGTGTGGTTTAAAACAAAGCAAGATAATACTATTAAAGTACTATATACAAGTTTATATAAGATACGAAATGAAATGCATACAAATGCAAATTTATTCGGCTACTTTTTTCTTTTGCACTGCCATGCTTAATAAGGTGTTCTAATGAATCATGTTGTTATTAAAGTGTGTGTACCTCTGCACTGTCATGAGTAGGTGAGGAGGATGCTGAGGAGTTGTCAGCATGTCTTCGTAAGGAAGAGGAGGGTCCGAGCTCAACTGAGCGAACACGCTGTGCAAATTTCAGAGAGCAGACTGATTCTGTGACGTTACTGTCCAGAGGAGAAACCTGATCGAGATCAAGAACAAGTAGGTATAAAAAAAGAAAATGCGTCACAGTGAGTAAGAACACCATTTCCTTTACTACACACTCATAAGAAGAAGCAGCTGTGTGACTGAATGGCTATTCATTCTCTTAGAAGATTTTTATTTCTATATAGTGAGTACCTGCACCAGCATGAGTGTCTTGCTCTCTCCACTCAGCGAGTCCTGCAGCAGGTACGTAAGCCGAGAGTTTCTGAAGGGAACGTGCGAGTGCCGCGAGCGCAGCGCGTTAATGACATCGCCCAGTGCTGAGAGTGACTTGTTGATACACTGCGCCTCTCTCAGCCGGCTTCCCTCAGCTCCTGATTTAGAGATTCTCTCTGAACCAGCCAGATCCACCAGATTTAGCTTACCTACACATCACACACACACATACCAATTATGAATACACATTTCACATAGGCTGACACCTACACTGGTGTTCCTAGTACAGGGTTGGACCTCCTTTTGCTTCTTCTTTGTGGTATTGATTCAACATGATTCTGGAAACATTCCTCTGAGATCCATTTCCTGATTCGCATAATGACATCATAATAGATTGAGATCTGGTGACTGTGGATCTAATCAGAGTACAGTGGACTCATTGTCTTGTTCAAGAAACCAGTTTGAGATGGGTGCAGTGTGCACATTCTCCTCTGACCTCTGGCATCAGCAGGGCATTTTCATCCACAGAACTGCTAATCATTTTCCTCTCTTTCTGACCACTCTATTTACATATAAATTCAGCCAGTCCCAGAACCAGAAAGCATGTCATGTTCAAAGTCACTAAAGTCACTTTTCTTCCCTATGCTGATACTCAGTTTGAATTTCAGAAGGTCGCCTTGATCACATGCCTAAATTCATTGAGTTGCTGCCATGCGACTGGCTGTATAGATACTTACATTATTAAGTGGTAGATCTGGTGTACCTATTAAAGTGACCAATCAGCATATTTTTGAATACAGGCACCAGTGGTCAAATGCTTGGTTGACTTCCTCAAAAAAAGAATGATCTTTAAACGTGATTATGATTATTATTCCATATTTAATAACCAATTGCTGTTTGGTTGCTGAATTTGACACTCCGCACCAGTGAGTGTGTGACTGAACGTGATTAAGTTCACCTGAGGTACGGAGCCCAGTGGAGGGATTGAATCCAGCAACAGTAACGATGAGGAGAGCATGGGATCGAGAGCTATGCTCGTTCAGGTTGGTGCATGCTGTCGCTCGGTTCATGTGACCCAGATCAAACACCTGAAGGATCAAACATCAAAGTTTTCAGTTTATCTATATAGCATGTGTACAGTAAACACTGCCAAAAAAAGCAGCTCTATCAAAAAGCCAAGTTTAGAAGACTGAAGTGATGTAATATGTATAGGGCCCTCAGTGATGATGACAGTCAGAACTCATTAGACACACTTCCATGTGTTAAAATCTCAGCCTCGCCATGATGCCAATGTTGGGCTTTCAGCAAAACTAAATCTTAAATCTCAGTTCTAACTGTGTGTTGCCTTGGACAGATGAGTCTGCTTAATGTAATTCAAACTCTAAATGCATGTACATGTTTACAGCATCTCTGACCTTGTTAATATCCTCCACACATTCTACTGCAATCTCAGTCAGCCCAGGAACATAGAGCTGCCCACTGCCATCAGGACACATCTTAATATCCAGCCTCTCACTGGGATTATCTCCTAACAGGTTCCTGCAGAAAAACAGAAGGATAATTAATGCTTCTTTGACGACTAGAGATACAAAACAGGACAAAAAAAAAAAAGCACAAACTGTACGAATGCCTGTGAATATAACCTCAGGCACAGGTGGAACCTGAACCTGGGTCACAGTGGTGGTGGAGGATTAGTGAATAGTCATCGCACAACACGTGTTCCCCAGTTACACAAATTAAATAGTGTATATCAGATCAAAAATGAATGTCATTTCTGTATTGCTTATGTAATTTGTACTGGACAGTCACTACATGTATTGGAAAATCTCTGCTGTCTCTAATTGTATCCCAAATAAACCTGCTACAGATTCAAATATAAACCATGAAAGGCTTAACATTGTAAAATAAATATTCGTTTATGAAGACAGGCAAATATACATTGTTGTGTACAGTATGTAGATATACAATAGTGTCTTAAGTAAACAACAAAAATAACTGCTGGATCAGTGTTGTCTGGTTGTGCCAAATAGCCCATCCACTTGCATGTTAACATAACAGCTTTATATAAATAAACAAAATAAAAAAACAACCAAGAACAGCCAGGATTGTACATAGTTATAAGGGTAACATGAGAGTGTCTCATTACAGCCTAAAATCCTATAATCATAATCATCATATAATCACACATGATTTGATTACAGACTGAATCCCATAGACTTTTATCAATAGAAGGTAATTACAAATATTACCAACTTATGTGTCCTTTTATTTAGTGGATATCACACCTAGTGATGTGTGTATACTGACCGAAGGGTCTCGTTGTAGATCTCCACCATGCTAACAGTGATTTTGTAGTCCCAGTCTAGTTTCTTCTCAGTAACTTCAGAGAAGAGCACACGCAAAGCTCGCTGATTAATCCCCGGGTTCTCAGGAACACCCTAGAGAGACAAACACAAACACACCCCAAATGTCCTGGCACCATTGGCAAAGATTTCGAAAAATGTGGTTTGTGAAAAGGGTCTCAGTTTTAGCCCAGTTTACTCTCTGCTGTTTACCTCCATGGTGTAGGTCTTTCCTGACCCTGTTTGACCATAAGCGAAGATGCACACATTATAGCCGTCTATACAGGACGTGATCAGAGACTGGACTTCCTGAAACACCTGTCGAATCAGAGCAAAAACTGGGAAATTACATCAGATATTGGTCTAGATAACAGATTCCTTTATGAGCTGTAGTGAACTCTGACCTCCTCCTGCGTGGCCCGAGGTGGGAAGACCTTGTCCAGTTCGAAGGTCATGATTTTACACTTGTTGGAAAGGTACAGCATGGCATCGTCATCAGAATCAAAGCTCACCACGCTCCTGTCAGCCTCTGCCTCATCGTGGGAGATGGGCCGCACGCGACAGAACACCCGAATGTTTCCTAAAAAAAAAAAAAACATGACAATTATGGATTACCTTCATTTAATTCACGAGAAATCAAATGTTACCACAGTTCATATACAGGAACACCATTTTCTGTACTACTAGCGACATGAGAGAAGAATCTGTGTAAAACAGTAAAAGGCTATCCTCTTATATTTAGTTCACTCTAGTGTAGATAAAAGCCAAAATACATATGCTAGTGGGTAGATACATCAAGATTATAATAATATGAAAAATATTTACAGAAAACCATTCACAGAACTGCATCACATTACAAGTGTTCAAGACTCAGCGGTCTAAAATGCCAGCCTACCACTATGGTCATGGCCATAAACCATTAGTCATGTAATATTGACTTACAAGGAAAATTATTTGGACTTTAATTTTCTAAAAATAAAAAGTACAAGTGCAAAGTTAGATTTATTTCTACAAAGCATTATCTTAAAGCAGCCATGTCCACTGCACAAGCTGAGCAAAAGCAAAGCAACAGAGGCAAGAAAAATGTTCCTTAAATGTGATGAGGAAGAAACCCTGGGAGGACCAAGACTGAGAAAGGGGCAGCCTTATGTTATCAAATTAAATGACCCAAATAACAAGCTTATATACACCACAATTATAGCTTACATACACCAATGTGAAACAGAAAAACACAGTAAACACAAAGTAAAAAACAGATCATATAAATTAGTCTCTGGCTAATATTTATTCCAGTATACACCTCTGACATGTAGTCATAGCAACGATATAATATCGTTGTGCATTGTAATACAATGTCTGGCCAAAAAAAAGTCACCACCTGGAATTAACTAAACAAGCAGATAAGAGCCTGCCATTGTACAATTACTGCATGGGTGATTATGTTTCACCAGGCAACAAGATATTTAACCCTAACTGATGCAGTAAGTAGCTTCTCATTAAACAACTATGTCAAAATTCACATCCGGTGGATGCGGAAAAGATGTTAATCTGTTTCAAAAAGGGCCAAATTATTGGCATTCATCAAGCAGATTGCTGACAGTACTAAATCGGGTTAATAACTGTCCAAAGCATATTTGAAAAGTGGAAGGGCAGTGGGGAAACCAGTCTGAAAAAACTCTTGGATGACCATGTTTGTCGATCACTTGAATGTTCGGTGAAATCAAATCATAGATAAACAACAGTAGATATGTTTAACAGTGTAAGTGAGAGCATTTCCACATACACAATGTAAATGGAACTCAAGGGATTGGGACTAAACAGCTGCGAAGCCTTAAGAAAACCACTGGTCAGTGGGGCTACTGGCTAACATTGATTAAATTTGCTAAGAAGCATAAAGATTGGACTCTGGAGCAATGGAAGAAGGCCATCTGCACTGATGAGTCCTGATTTACCCTGTTCCAGAGTGATGGGTGCATCAGGGTAGGAAGAGAGGCGACTGAAGTTTTACCAGTTTTAAAAGCCAAAATGACAAAACAGCTAGACAAAACAATAAATTAGTAAAATAATTATTTAAAAAAAATTCCTCATTGTGTCTCTCCAGTTCATAGTGGCAACATTGTGGTTAGTTGCAGAACTCGAGGCTTCCATTCCACAAGTTCCAATTGTTCACCATCTGTGAGCCTAACATGAATCAATAATTTCCACCCAACACACTATGATCAAAAACGAGCAGTTTGTCCATCCATTAAATGCCCCCACATTTGACTTTAAATAAATTAGTGAGGTAATCATAGCTATCAAACACAGAATTAATCTGATTTTCTAATGTAAATCACCCAGTGGTAGAGCAGGAGGACAAAGGGTTTTATACTATTATAAATAAACTATTATATAGTTTTAACATAAGACAAAAACTTTATAATTTGTTTGCAAAGAGGAAACATTGGTTCTACAGTCTGAAAAAACTAAACCTCAGCTACATGTAATCGGTGTAAACTGTAGAGTAAATAATGTCATTTTACCTTTAAGGCGCACCAGCTCATTATGGCACTTTTTCCGCAGGTTCATTTCACGCTTGTATTTTCGTAGAAGCTCCTGGTTGGCACTGCTCACCTTCTCAATCATGAGGCATATCTACAAACACACAGGGCTATTAGCTGAACTATCATTAGCAAAGAAAGGAAAACCTTTTGTCCTGATGCTGGACTTCTTCATCGCCTCAGTATGACAGTGTGTGTGTGTGTGTGTGTGTGTATCCATCTCACCTCCTGCTTAGCCTCTGCAATAGCTTTCTCCAGCATGAAGGGGAAGTCCTGCACCTGTCTCTTTAGGCAGTTGTAGTCGCAGGTGAGTGTCCTCAGAGCCGGCTGCAGGGTCAGAAGGTTCATCCTTACCCCCGCCAGGTTCTGGTGCACGGCCTTCATCTCGCTCTCAGTTCTGATGAATGCCTCCTCGATCACCCGGTTCTTCTCTTCCTCTAGATTCTGGATCTCTGCCTCCAATTGGCCTCGGGTTCGCTCCATCTCACCCTCGTAGGCCAGGAGCTAACACATTAAGGGAGAAAGTTTCAGA
Source organism: Parotocinclus haroldoi (assembly GCA_034779995.1). Taxonomy (NCBI): domain Eukaryota; kingdom Metazoa; phylum Chordata; class Actinopteri; order Siluriformes; family Loricariidae; genus Parotocinclus; species Parotocinclus haroldoi. The sequence continues at coordinate 6,790 of JAUZST010000791.1, forward strand.
CTTTTATAGCACAGTGTACCTGCAGACTCTCAGTTCTACAACTTCATTATCAGAAACACAGCTGTTTAACACAATTATGGGAGTGTAACCACCACAATAACACAAGCGACTAAGAGACCACCTGACCAACAACTAAATCTGGTGACAACCTTAATAGATTTTTTGTCAGTTCTATTTCAATGTATCTGAAGGTCCTTGTTCCAGAAAGAATGGAAAAAAAATACTTCCTGGTTCCTGTATATTCCAAACCCTGCCTACTTTAAATGATGTCACTGTTACGCAGCGGTGACTTTCTGGTTCGTCGCAGAATTCAAGGCTTTGTTCCCAAAGTTCAAATTGTTCACCATCTGAGACTAACACGAATCAGTAATCTCCACCCAGTAGACTATGATCAGAAATTAGCACTTCCATCTTCATTGGACTTCATTGTCCATCCAGTAAATGCCTCCACGTTTATAAATTAGTAAATAAATTAGTGAGGTAATCACAGCTAATCACAGTGGTAGAGCAGGAGGACAATGGGTAACAGGGGAAGGTAGTCATTAGTTACACCGTCTAAAAACTTCGTACATAAGCGTCTACAATTACTGAGATCAAAAATGAAATTAAACAAACCAAGTGCTTTAAAACAATCATTTCATTTTATTTTTAAATTTAAATCTAATCTAAACGCACTATTTTTTTATAATGCCAAAATCAAACCTGTGCATTATTTAAAACTCAATGCCAACCTACTGCTGAATTACAACTAAATAACTAAACCAATCAATAACTATGAATCAAAAAATATGTTTGAGAACATTATTGAAATATAGAAATGTTCACAAAAAATGGGATATTTAATTAGGGTTTTTTTTTTTCAATTTAGGTATGTGCCAAAACACATGGTGAGAAGGAATGGAAACCTAAAAAAGTGGTAAATCCTTTACCATCCCAACTTTTTGAAATGTGTTGCAGGCCTGAAATGCAGGAATTGATGTTTATTAATAAATGAAATCAAGTTGATCAGACAAAACATGGAACAAGTTGGGTTCATGCTGTCTGCAATTAATTGTTTATTTGCATTTTCAATCTTTCTGATTTCTTTTTTCTCTTTTTGCATTGCTGTAGGCAAATCAATTTTTTGGGATCACCTGCAGAAACATAAAAGTGCCTTAATATGTTTTCCTCTTGCATATCGTACTGTTCTACTAAAGCACTAAGTCTATATTTGAATTATTCATATGATTGTTTTTGTAACAACTCAAGTAACACAAATCCAGCACTTGGTTTTTCCGTGCAATTATTGATCCCAGTCACATTTTTTTCTCTTGGCTCCAGTAAGCTAGCTGACCTTAAACAGCCTGAGAGCGACTTCCATATTTTGCAGAACATCAGAGAGAAAACCGTAGAGCTTCAGCACACAGAGAAAGAGACAGAGAAATTGTTCACATATATCATCAGAACGGCAAAAATGTGATTTCAGCGATATTAACTATGGCATAACTGTAACTCTAGGTCTGCTGATCCCCTGAGATTTTCACAAACAACAACCTTTAGAGTTAAATGAGAAAGCAGACAGGAAGAGACTGGATTAAGAGGGTTGATTCTGTTCTGGGATGTCCTCTGGACACGGTGCAAGTGGTGGGAGGATATGGGATGCCGATCAACGATGGAAAATGACTCTCGCCCCATACATGAGTCTCCGGTAACTTTGGCAGCTCTCAGTGATAGACCACTTCACCCCAAGTGTGTGAAGGAGCACTATTAAAGGACCCTTGTCCCTTTATGATCAACAATGCTCTCAATAGATCACCCCCTCCCACATATGCCACCATCAGATCTCACACCTAGTTTATCACTAAATGTGCTTTATATTAACGATATTTATATTTAAAATAAATATAACATAAAAGCTGGTATCTGCAAAAGGCAGAGTTAGTTTTTAGATCAACTATTGATGATTTAACAGCGGTTAAGTTATTGGATTGTGGACCAGACTGTCCAGGGCTCAAATCCCATACAAGCCAAGCTGCCATTGTTGAGTCCTTGAGCAAGGATTGCTCTGAGACTGTATGACACACTGGATTAAGAGTGTCTGTTTAATGATAAATGTTATTAGTGTTTAGCTAAGGTTTAGTTTGGCTTTGTCCTTCATGTTCCTGAACTGATGACTCATCTGCATAAGATACTGTGTGCGCACATCCATGCGTGTGTGTGTGTGTGTGTGTGTGTACCTGCTGACGGAGCTCTCCGTTGCTTCTCTGACTGTCATTCAGCTGCTGCTCGAGCTCTCTGAGGAGCCGCCTCTGGACTGCCAGCTGCTCCTGAAGAGAATGGTTATGGCTCTGAGCCCCTACCAGAGCGTGCTTATACTGAGGAGACTCCACCTCCACTGGCTTACTCACACACTGCTGAGAGAGAACGTTACAAATACATATTGTATACAGAGTGAACTCTTGGTTCAATTGTGCCACTAAGTGCAGTACTCACATTGGCCTGTGGAGGCATTGCTGTGTGTCGTCTCAGTGTTTCCTCAGCATAACTGAGCTTCTCCTGGGTCTCACCTCTGCTCTTTAGCGCCTCCTCCAGTTGCTCCTGCAGCTCCTCTGCAGCCTTTACCTTCTCCCTAAGCTGCTGTTCCAAATCCTCCACTCGTCGCTCACATACCTTGCTTCGCTCCTCACAGAGTGATAGCGCCACCCGCAGGACAGACGCCTCCTAATATAGACACACAATGAATTGAATCAATTTAATTGTTCACAACTTATAACTATGTATGAGGTTTTTTTTCTTTACCATATGACTACATATAACAAATATATGGAGTCAAAATAGGTCCTAAAGATTTGAGAACTAAAAAACCCGTAACCAAAAATGTACATTTTGTTATAAAAAACGGTTTGTAAACAGAATTTCTGTTTGTAATCGTCTATTTTGAGTTTAGTATTCTTGAAGTATCAGTCTTCGCTTTCTTTGCGCCTTTTCTCCGTTGCACTTCTCTCAGTCTCGCTTTCGTTTCAAAAAGTTTAGCAGTTTAGCAGTCTGACTCTAGGCCTCATTATTAAAAGGCAGAATTGTTAAAAGTAGCTGATATGAGAAAACATAAGCACACAGCTTCCCTGTGTTTATTTCAGAGTGGCGTTCTTTCGCTGACGTAGCAGGGCTTAACTCCAGCAGCCAATGACTGCCTAGATCCCGCCCCCGAGCTCAGTTAGTGATGTTAATGTTTAAGTTCTTGCATGTACGAACAGAAGCTGGTCTACATGTTCAGATGCCAGACAGAGAGAGACAGACAGACAGAGAGAGACAGACAGACAGAGAGAGACAGACAGAGAGAGAGAGACAGACAGCGAGAGAGAGACAGACAGCGAGAGAGAGACAGACAGCGAGAGAGAGACAGACAGACAGACAGACAGAGACAGACAGAGACAGACAGAGACAGACAGACAGAGACAGACAGAGACAGACAGAGACAGACAGACAGACAGTGAGAGAGAGAGAGAGAGAGAGAGAGAGAGAGAGAGAGAGACACACACACATGTCAGTGTACCTGGCTATGAGGGCAGGTGGATGTAGGACAGGTGTGAGATGGAGCCTCATCTCTGTAGCAGGAGGCTTTCAGCTCCTGTTTCAGTCGAAGGTTCTCGCTCTCCAGGAGTTCTAGCTGCTTTTCCAGGTCTGTCGCCCCCTGAACAGAGAGAGATATCAGAGAGGAGAGAAATTTAGAGAGAGAGAGAGAGAGAGAGAGAGAGAGAGAGAGAGGAGGGAGGTAAATTCCTACATTCCTCAGTAAGTAAACTAGGTCAGTCTCTGAATCCCTCTCCTGTGTTCAGACTAAATGAAGGAACAGATTCTCTTGGGAAATGGATGGGTTCTGGTCCCCGGTGTGGAATCCAGTACTTCAAAAAGTGCTAAAATCTTTTGGTATCACAAATCTGAAACTGCATAAATTGCAAGCTTTTGGAACCTTCTCAAATGCCTTTGGACTTTCTCTACGTTGAAAACCTAACACCTAATAACAGATGTCATTTTAATTTCCTCAATCTGGATATGCCCAGTTCTTCTTGTCAACATTCCCAGCTGTGCTGCAATACCTCCGGCTAGGTAGAAGGGTCACTGACCAGCAGGTGCTGGAGTACATGTGGCTTATTGACTGCTTTTTTTTCCTTTATCTGAATATGGTGGAATTTTACATCAAGAACAGGGAGAAACACCAGCAAAGATGATCACATCTACCTTTGCTGTTGCTTTTGTGTCTGTGCAACGCAGATACACTGACTGAGTACTTTTTCAGCTTCACCTCATTGTTTCTACACTCATTGTCCACTTACACTACTTACCATATAGAAGCACTTTGTAGTTCTACAACAACAGACTGTAGTCCATCGGTTTCTCTACATGCTTTAGTATGAAGTTACTTAGGTAGGGCCAGGACCAGCACAGCCAAGGCAGTATTTGGGTGGTGGATCATTCTCAGCACTGTACTGCCACCGATGTGGTGCTGGTGTGTTAGTATGTGCTGTTCTAGAATGAATAGATTAAACACAGCAGTGCTGTCAGAGTTCTGTGTTATAGATGTATAGTCAGAGACAGCAGGTCATCTGTTGTTGAACAGTTTGTGTTAATCATCATCTAACCCTTCATCAGTGATGCTGCCTACAGGATGGTGTTGGCTGGACATTTTTGGTTGGTAAAAGATTTTCAATCTGGCAGTGACAATGCAGTGTGAAACTCCAGCAGCGCTGTGTTGTTTGATCCATTAATTTTAGCAAAGCACAACAGCACCAAGTCAGTGTCAATGCAGTGCTGAGAAAGATCTAGCACCCAAATAGCACCTGATCTGTGCTGGTCCTGTGGGAGCCAAAAAGTATGCAGAGAAACAAATGGAACTCAACTCGAATTAATATGTATAAAATGAAGACAGAACAAACTGTAACAGTGCAGCTCAAAAAATTGATATAAATCTTTTTTTCTTATTGCTGTAATATCCTCACAAGTTCAGAGCGCAGTCTCTCCACCTCCTGTGTCCGATTTACCAGTTTCTCCTCCAGCTCCCCAATCTAGAGAGAACACACAGTGTGTGGTGTGGAACGATGGTGAGAATATGAGTAGTAAAGAAATGGTAGCTGTTAAAATGTCAATCATTTCTATTTTATTCTCATGTTATATTCTTCTTCTGAACATCTGTTGTTGCAGGATTATTTTGTTTCTACATCTTGTTCTTGATAAGACAGAGGCACCAATGTTCTTATCCATGTAGTTTAAAAAAAAATCTCGCATGCTCCAATAAAACACCATTTTTTGAATAGAAGCATTTATAAAAACAATCTCTGAAAAGGTAAAATTAGACAGGACTTTGAAACTGGAACTGCATCAACATAAGCATTTCACTGAAGCTGATTTTACTGAAGCTTGTAGGCCGCTGAAGCATTCAGTCATAGGAGGATATCCTGGACATATTGCCGAATGGCTCACCAGATTATCACACTAGCAGTTGGGCCAGCGTGTCGCTCCATAGCAAAGGCAGGATTGAAGCACTCAGGATTGAGGCCTCCATACTCAAACCATGAGGTTTGAACATCACCATGAGGTCCCAAACAGTAAACAGATTGGTTGCTAAAGACAATATGGTTCCAGTCCAGTCCATAGCTGTCCAGGCTTCTCATTTAAAAGACTGCTGCAAACAAAGGTGCCCAGCTGAATGGTTGTGACAACAAATGTTCTTCTGCTAATCTCCTGAAAATGGTAAGACTGTGGGAGCTACTTGTTTGTTGATCAAACAATTCTCTCTACCGATGCCCTGTCTGGGATGTCCAGAGCCTGTTGTGTGTCCCCCCTTGTGTGTGTGTTGTGTGTTGTGTATGTGTTCTCAAGAAACAACTGCTCCAAACACCTAACAGCTAGGTCAGAACAACCAGCTAACTTTGTGTGCACTATTTTAGAAACACCTAAATACTTATGCATCTATCTGATCAGTCAATAATATGGCCGCAGTGTAATACAGCTTCAGGTAAAGGGTCCATTAACCAATAGAAATGGGGAACCATCAAAACTGTGATTTTAATTGTTAGTTAGTTTGAGCTTGTTTCAAACAGTAGTTTGTAGAGCTGACTAAGAATAATGCAGTAAAGAAAAACATCCAGTGAGCAACAATTCCATCAATGGAAATGCCTCGCTGATGAAACAGTTTAATAACTGGACTGGTTATTGGTTATGGCACTGGTTATGGTTACTGGTTATGGCAATTCAGAAAACCAGTCTGAAAGCATCTCGGAAAGCACAATATTTGAAACCTCGTGGCAGATGCACTGTCACATGACCATCAAAACTGGACAGTAGAAGGTGTAGCCTTGTCTGATACATACTGATGCACACAGATGGTAAGGTCAGAACTTGGCACCAACAGCATTAATCCATGGACCCAAGCAGCCATATGTCCAAATTCCAGGCTGGTGGAGGTGGTGTAATGGTGTGCGGTTTTCTTGACACATATTGACCCATTAACACATATTACCCAATGTTTGAATGCCACAGTATCTTTAAGTGTTGTTGCTGACCATGTGCATACCATCATGGCCACAATCTACCCATCATTTTATAGCTACTTCTAGCATGGTAATGCACTATGTTAAAAGGCAAAAGTAATTTTAAATTAACTGCTTTTAAAAACATAGCAATCGGTTCAGTGTTCTTCAGTGGCCTTCCCACTCATTTTATATAGTGTAATCCATGAGGAAAAATGGCAGCATGAAAGTGCTGATAAAAAATCTACAGCAACTGCATGGTACAATCATGTCAACACGGAGCAGAATCTCAAAAATGTTTTCAAACATTTTGTGGAATAGTGTATATGAGAATAGTGTAAATAAAAAAGTGCTCAGCCAATGTCTGTAGCTCTTTAGCTAGGGGTGTGTGTTTACCTTTGTGTGCAATGCCGTGATGAGAGCAAGCTGTTGAACCTCCTCTTTATGCAGGAGAGTTCTTGTCCGAGGCTCTTTACTTAATCTCTGTACACCTACAACAAAACACACACACATTAAACTTCAGTCTCACATGGAATTGCAAAAAGCTTGTGAACCATTTAGACTTCTGCAAAAAGTCAAGTCATATTTATTTGTATAACATTATTTATAATGGAGCATTGTCTCAAAGCAGCTTTACAGTATTAGATTATCTTCTAGGGCCAATCCCAGATTAAGCAAGCCTAGGGTGACAGTGGCAAGGAAAATGTTTCTAAACATTATAAGGAAGAAACCTTGGGAGGACCAAGACTCAAAAAGGGACCCATCCTCCTTGAGTGGCTTGTAAATGTAAGAATAAAACTAATTTATCTAGTCAAATAATCTTGTAGTACTAACTCAAATAACTGAAGCCAAGTAAATAATAACAGAAAAATAAAATTTTGAATAAAATAGTATAAAAAAAGATAAGATAATAATTAATTATATTAATTATAATTAATAAATAATAATTCAATAATAATTCAACCTTTTTTAAAAATTAAACAAAAACGTCAGAAAATCAAACTACAAGAAAAAAAAAGTTGCTATAATGCAAATATTGCACAATATACAAGGCTGAAATTGCTAGAAAAGCTGAACGTTTTCTAATCTTTAAGTATAAAACAATTTGCTTGAATGCTAGGAGAATCACAGGATGTCTTGCTGGTCAAACACAGATAAAAGTATCACCAGCATTTGAAACAGCCCAAAGTATGATTAGCAGACTGTGGAACTGTTTTTTTAGGAGACTGGAACAGTATGAGGAAGACTAGCGCGGGGTCGCACATCTGCCACAAGAGCAAGAGATGACCACTACATAACCTTACTGGAAAGAACGAGCCGGTACAGCAAGGCAGCAGATTTGCTTTCACAGTTTCTTACTGCCACTGGATGACAGACATGCACCCAGACCATACAAAATCAGCTCCATCCACAATATAGAACATGTTTCAGTTTGTACCCAGAAAATCATTGTGTTTACATAAAAAATGTAAACAAAAAGAAGGGGATTTTAAAAAGTGTATGTGTATTAACCTACAGTTGGACAAAACCATTAACACGAAGCTTACGTTATAAAAAGGGGTGAATATCTCATGTAAGGTATTGAAAGAGTCCATAGTGTGCTGCTTCTCAGTTCTGTCAGTGGCCAAAATGCAAAGCATCTATGGGAGAGCATCATATTTTATATCGCCTCAATCATAAAACTAGGACTTCCCTGTGACTACGCAGGTGAAATTGCACAGTGTGACATTTTTACTTTGTTACTTCTAAAACACTATGGACTGCAACAACATCTTTAGAGAAGTCACTACCTTAACCTAAGCTCCTGAGCCATGAGAGACAGAAGTAGATAAATAAACTTCATGAGATTTGTATCTGTGATTGACTCCACCCCTTCAGACCTAGAATCTACTTCATTATTTGACCTACTTCGATTGAAGCCAGATTTGCCCAGGTGGTTCTGCTGCTCTTGACTAGTTCCTGCTTGGTTCTGGTGGTCTCGATTGACCTGCGGTGTGTGCAGCTGCTGTAGTGGTCTGTGGGAGGATTCTTCACTGCGCAAACGAGTTTGGAACTCACACACTTTTTCCTGCAGAGCCTGCAAACCAGACAGCACAAACTATTTAATTATATCATTAAAGAGTGAGATTTAGGTCAGGGATGTCCAAAGTCCAGTCCTTGTACCAAACACTTGCTGAGCTTGGGAGAGCTTTATCCTGCTGAAAAATGCCAGCTAGAAGCCCTGCCATGAGAGGCAACACATGTGGCTACAGTATGTTCTGCACATATCACTGAACTGTTAGTTTCGCCATATAATCACCATAATATGCTTTCTGATATTTTATGCAGTAACAGGAAAAAACTGTGATCGGCTGAGAGAAAATATTTTGTCACTTGTCACTCATCTCAACCTCTACAGCAACATCCTGTTTAGATTCAGACATTAGACTGCCAAGACTCGGTTCTACAAGGAGAAGCTGGAAAAATCTATTGGGGACCCTCTCAAGTTCTACAACATCTTTTTCTCACTTCTCAACCCACCAGCTCCTCTGTCTCCATTCACCATGACTGCTGAAGACTTTGCAGTCTTCTATGACACAAGTGTAAGCCTCATCCTCTACATCATTCTCCTACCTCCTTAATGCATTTTTCTACTCTCCCAACAGAAGAAATCCCACAGGTGACCCTGTCCTGTTAACCACCTGCTCTTTGGATACACTCCCTTCCACTGTGTTTCAAGCCATGTGCCCAGATGATAGAGAGTTTACAACTTTACTGAAAAAACCCCCACTACGGATCCTTCAGATTACAGACCGGTATCGCTTCTTTCTTTCCTATCTGATGTCTTAGTATATACATTATTTTTAACCAACTATCTTTCTATCTGCCCCAGAACAGCCGTCAAGATCTGGGTCAATTAGTGTATTCTGATATCCTGCTGCTGTTATTGCTAAAAAAATATTAGTAGTTAAATAAATTACTTGCTCTGTACATGTCAGTTTTTTGTGATCTCAAATATAACGTCTTGAATAGTTTTTTTTTTTTAGAAATGGTCCAATCTGGCCCTTTTTGAAAAAAAGGTAAGATACCTCTGATGTTGGTGAACGAATAATTTGTTAAAATAGTTGATATACCAAAAAAATGGTTGAACAGTTTCAAGCTTTTGCTAAACTATGTGGCTAGGTTGCGACCCTGTTATTATGCTCAGTTTGTGAAACACCTTCACTTCTATTTGAGAACTATTTCTATTCCACGATGCTCATTGTGAGATTTATACATTACAATGCGACTGTGTCACGATAATCAGTACATCCCTAATAATCAATATAACAAATAATAAACAGGAACTGCAGTAATGACAACTATAAACTAGAACAGTGAGGGCTCAGGTCACAGCACTATCACTGCCACTGATGTACATTTAAGCAAAAGCCCTGACCTTCATGTAGGCTTCTAATATATTTAATCTGGTGAAGGTATCGTGTTTTTTGGTGTCCAGCATGGATTTAGTCAATTCAGTTCATTCTCCCTTTTCTCTGTCAAATTGGACTATCAAAGGGACTGACCCTAACCCTAACCCTCATATGCATGAGATCGATGACAGGTGTGCTAGATACACACACTCATTAACTAGCTCTATAAAACACACTCAAATTTGTGTTTGAGTTTGATGATGATAGACCTTTTCCCTTGTTTTCTTTGTTCACCCTGATCAAATCAAAACAAATAAATAAACATTACAGGTACTGTAACATAAGTCAGAGAAGATACACCTTTACATCACATTCAAAGCAGACAAAAAAGAACGATGCATCATCCCATTCTTACATGGAGGGTGTATTTTTAGGAACAGAGAATGTTCTATGTGGTGAACAGAACACTAGGACAATGTTCTGTGTAAAGGAACATGACAAAATGAGCTCATAGCTAAGCAGAAACACTAATCAGGAAGAGGATTGTGTGACCTTCTGTGTATGTGAGATAGTGTGGAGAAGATCAGGAGAAACACAGAAAAGAGAAGAAATATTGTGAAGAAAAAGACACACAATTTAAGAACTAGCTATTTCAAATGTTAAATATTCACCAATAGTTTTGAAACATGCAAAAATGTTCGATCTTAGAATTTGTGGTAATGAGATGAACTGCAAGGAAATAATAATAATAATAATAATAATAATAATAATAATAATAATAATGTCAATCAGAATAACAATAAATAATAATAATAATGTGTACTTTCATAAGTAAAAGAATGTAAAAACAACAAAAAAGTATATGAACAAAAATGGCAATACCAATAAATTAAATAATATAACACGTTAAATAAAACCTGAAGAGTTAAATTTGAAACTCAAACAAAATGCTAACAGTATAAGGATATGAAAATATAAAATTATTTAATGGAAATATAAGAAAGTATAAAGTAAATGTTGACTTTTGGCAAACAGTCCTGGCTCTGGCAATAACGTGGATACAATTTAAAAAATACAATGAATAATTAATGATTGTGCTAATGCATTTAGAGTAAAAACAAAAAGCTAATAACTGAACCGTTAATAGAACAAATTGACCACCAAAAGAGAGTTTAAGTATAAATCTGATGGGACGTGTTCTAGCTTGGGATCCTGTTTTTGTAGACCTTTATAAATAGAGCTTTATAAAAAGAGAAGAACGAGAAAGAAATAAGCAATAAGAGAGGAGAAAAAGGACAAAGAAACGAGAAAATAAATTATTCAATAAAAATAAGACAAGTCCAGTTAAAGTACTTTAGACTTGATAAACCTTTCCAAGTACCACAACACCAATACACAACAACACAACTGCACATCAACCAGAACTCAGACTCCAAAACGTACTCACACAGCACAGCCAACATATCTGAAGCATTCTACTGTAATCTTGAGTTAATCCACAGAAAGTTTAGGGTACGAGTGCTGATTAACTGCCGATCAGCACTACCACTACACTGTGCTGGATCATTCAGCATGTAAACACACACACACACACACACACACACACACACACACGAACAAGCATCAGACGTCAAAGCCATTGTCTCAGATCACAAAGTCACTGCACGGTCAAAAGAAACACGCCGAGAAATGACCACAGAATATAGACCATGTGACTCATGACCAATCAGAGTCAAGCATATTGAGAAGAGATTAACCCGAGGCCTGAAAAGCTCTGCTTATTTTTGTTCACAATGTTGAAACAAGGTATCTGTTGTTAAGGGGACACTAAGGCTATATTACGTAAACCACACATTAGTTTATCTTGAAAACCAATCACCAAACTTTGTCTGACAGCTGGGCCTTTCTTACTGACAGTCAGGTTCTGAAAACCTGGGATTCCACAAGCCTTTCATATTTGGCTCGGTTTCATACATCACACTTCTGGGGCCCGTTTTTCAAGGCTTTTCAGGATCAAACGAATCCCACATAATTTGTGACAAAATGTGCCATGGTACCATTTTTAAAAAATTTAATATAAAGACAAAATCAAAGTATATAT
>JAUZST010000791.1:18888-46949 GCA_034779995.1 Parotocinclus haroldoi
GTGTGTGTGTGTGTGTGTGTGTGTGTGTGTGTGTGTGTGTGTGTGTGTGTGTGTGTGTGTGTGTGTGTGTGTTTATAGAAATTGGAATGGGCTTAACAGGTTTCGGTGTGTTTTTCCTTTTCTTCGGAATGATCCTGTTCTTCGATAAAGCTCTGCTGGCTATAGGAAATGTGAGTAATCACCTGTCATGTCTTCTGTGCTGATTCAACAAAAAGGTTAACACTATACTTTCGACATCTCACCGTATTGCTGAAATCTTGGCATTGTGTAACATTGTGTGTTCGTTTAATTCATTTTAATCAATCCCAAATTGAGCAAGCGTAGGGTGACAGTGGAAAGGAAAAACTCCTGAAGAACCTTGAACCTGAAGAATCAAGATTCAAATAGCATCCGCTTTGGGTGTCTTAGATGTTATATGTAAGAATTTAATTTAATCTAATTTAAATTTCTACAAAAAGTATAACATGGTATACTTCCGACATGTAACCAGGTTGCTGAAATTTTGGCATTGTGTAATGAGTATCTATGACTAGTAACCTTGTGGGGTTTTTTTTTTTTTTGTAAATGGCCATTGATCATTTTTAACGTGCAACTAATAATTGATATGTGAAAATAATTGATAAATGAAAAAAATCAGATTTTTTTCATAAATACGTGTTCTACATATTCTCGAGTATGTGCTGTGTCCACAAAGTTTTCACTAGCTGTTTATCAACTGCTGCACTTACTTCCAGGATTGCTAGAATTGTATCCAAGATTGGTGAACAGTTCTACAGGACATATCTCTTAAATTGACTACAGACACTACATTTCACATAATTCCCCAGCATCTTTCCAAAGTTTGAGTTTTTGCATGGATTGATGGACTCAGTGGAATGCACATTTTCAAAAGCTAGTCAGCCACAATGCTGACAAGGTAATGTGTTGGCTAGCCACTTATAACAATATAACCTACCAAAAGTACATTTTAGACAACTAAAGCAAAGACATCAGCATGAACAAAAATAATGCGGTTAATTTCTTTTTCATCCATGCCAGAGTAATACCTACTTTAGTGTTAAATAATGGCAAGCAGAGGGGTTCATCTGTGCCACTACATTTTGTGTGCCTCAGTATGACAAATGGTAGTTCTTAAATACCCTGTTTGAATGTTATGCAGCTAACATGTTAGCTTTTCTCTTTCTTATAATATTTCGACACAATTGGATGGTGTGGTTATATGTTACAAGTTAGCCTACCACCACAGGCACTGAAGTTCCGGTCCCATTGATGCATTATAACTTTTGCAGCCATCACATGTAGACATGATTGTATGTGTCTGAGAGAGAAGAGGCTTGTAGGGGGATCATCCACTGGAACTAGCCAGCCCTGCCATAAAGTGGTGTCCTGTTCAAGGCACACATACACCTGCTCCCTGTGTTCTTCAGGGATAGCAATGTTGGATTAAACGTTTTGAAAAGAACTGCAATTGTTATTTATTCTGAACATTATCACAAATTCAGTCATAGTCTAAAGACAAAATGGAATCTGTAATGGAAAAAACATTTTAATATCAGTTATTTGTTACAGTGAGCAACAATGGAGTCGTTGCTGTGCAAGTAGCCCATGTAATTGCACTCTATCTTATTTGACAGAAGGCTAACAAAAACTGTTTTGTGTTCAGATCTTGTTTGTTGCAGGCCTCTCGTTCGTTATTGGCCTGGAGCGTACCTTTAGATTTTTCTTCCAGCAGCACAAAATGAAAGCTACTGGATTCTTTCTGGGAGGAATATTGGTTGTGTTGATTGGATGGCCCATCATTGGCATGGTGCTAGAAATTTATGGGTTTTTTCTCCTTTTCAGGTGAGTTTATTGCTTAATTATACAGTGCATTGTCAAACAAAGTCCCCACTTGTATTTAACTAAGCAAATGGGCAGTAGCCTCCCATTGAATAATTTACATTTAATTTAGTGATTGTTTCAGCTGGCAAAAAGTTATTTAACCCTAACTGATGCAGTGAGTAGCTTCGTCTTTGTTAAACAACCATGTCGAAAGACACATCCTGTGGCCGGGGTAAATATGTTCATCTGTTTCAGAAGGGTCGGATTATTGGCATGCATAGGAGAGGAAACATATTATGTGTTTGGTAAAACAAACTTCGGGGTGGTAATTAATGCAACAACCTTTGTGGAAACGACGCCACTGTGAACGTGTGCCATAATCAAAGCTAAAGGCGGTCCAACAAAATATTAGATTGTGTCCAGGCAGTGTATTTGTGTTCATTACTATTCACAACTTTATGTAACCTGCCATGTGTTCCTTGTTTGTTGTAATAATTTCCATAAATACATGAACAAAGAATTTGCATCCATCCATTGTGGATTATACACTGCTCAGAAAAATTAGGTACCGTTTCATTTTTTTCATATTTTCATTATGTAATATCCCCTAATTTTTGTGAGCAGTTTAATATAGTATTATTCAAAAATCTAAGATTCTGCGCAATTGCTGTTTCTGCATCTAAACTAATCTGAGATATCTGTGTGGCTCAGGGGTTTCTTTCCAGTGGCAGTTGGCTTCATCAGGAGAATACCCATTATTGGGTCCCTGCTCAATCTTCCTGGCATCAGTGGGGTAAGTTCTGTGCATGTGTGATTTACTAAATACAGACAGTTGAACAGCTTTATTATTTTCTTTATTACATAAAATACCATTTTTACAATATCATGAATAATTGAAATAATAAATATATTTTGTGTTTTCTTCTAGTTGGTGGATAAAGTGGGTGAAAGCAATGCCATGGTATAACAGACAATGTACATTTTTATTACCCCAGTTATTACCACTTTATTTAAATGTACCAATTTTACTTGTAACTTGATGCCATTTTGGCAGCAGTCCCAGGGAATGTCAGAAATGAGCATTTCTCATTTTGGAGAAAAGGCAGAGCTTTTACCTCAGACTGGTAAACGATGAAAGTGATGTTACAAATGGAAAGCTGTTATTTTTGGGGACTGATTGACAGCCCAAATTGGGCTCTGCTACATGGTTACTCTCTACACTGCATACCTCCATCAAGGAAGTGATATAAACCTAAATCAACAAAGGGCATGTTTTGATGGATTGTGTCATTAATGCCTGTTGACTGGCTTCTGATTGGCCTACTGTGAAATAGAGGGGCTTCTTACTTTTATATTTGCCTTTCTTTCCTCCTTTGTAGCTCTGTTTATTTCTGGCTATTTCAGGAATTTGGTATCAGGATACAATCCTGATAAGACTTTAACCACCTTCCTGCACATCTGTATTGCATAATCAGTTATCCAGATTGTAATCACATTCCTCCACTGATACTGTACAAATAATTTCATAATTTGACAGCTTTCTTTAAGTGTAAATGGTTGTTGCATTAAAAATTATTACTTAAAAATGTTTTCAATTTTACGAGCCATTATTTAGAACATTTATGCTGACTGTTCAGTAAAGCAGTAACTCTGACTACAAAAATGTTTATGGCACAGGCTGCTATATTCTCTAGATGTATTCTTTTTTATTTTTTTTTAAATATCATTGTGCAGTGTACCTTTTAAGCTGGCGGTAAACTTCCAATAATGGAATAATTTAATGATAAAGCAGAAAGGAGCTGTGAGATAAAGAACATCTTGCCAGATTCCTATATTAATATGAATTATTTTCATTGTAAAACGCAGTCGAAACCCACACAGCAATCCGTATTACAATTACAAATACATTCAGTCGCTTAAACATTGGTAAAGAAAAGTTTAAAATGTAACCATTGTGTGTACTTAAGCTGTCTTTTGCATCATTTTAGTATATTAAGTTTTAGAAAGAAAATTAAGCATACTTCTGTTTAATTGATACGTTTATCGTTGTTAACTGTTTTTGATTACCATATGCAGGTTAACACAATCATTTTATAATAAACATAAAGGTTTTTCTTATTCTTAAAGATCGCTTATATATTTTATTCCAAATTTCAGTGTCCAGTACAGGCTTCTACCATGTGTGTGCTTGGTATAAATCAATTACTATTAAATAATTACTAAATTAATAATACTTTTTTGCTGTGGGCAAATGTTAAATATACTCATTGACAAAAATATTGAATTGCTGCAAATCTCACCATGGTAGTGTACCTCTTGGTAAGAGATGCCTCCAATACCCAACCATGTCTCATCTTGTATCCAGGCTAGAGGCAGTTCAACAGCTTAACAGAGCCTGATCAATGGCACAATTTTCCCCAATAATCCTATTCTTTCACTTAAATATTGTAATCACTTACATATATAATTTCATTAGCATTACTTTCACACGTATAAAGTTCCATTCGGTTCCAATGTGTCTTTGACGAGCTATTTTGTCAGTAAATATATATTATAACAACCATTTTGGGCTGATTTGAACAGTGGCTATGAGCTACGAATAACAACCTGCACACCACAACACTGCAAATGTAAAACCCCCTGTTACTAATGAAACATCACTTGTAGAGTATACCGCCAGCTTTAGAGGAACTGGACTGTGTGTTATGAATTAATGTATTGGAATGGGCTTGTTTCGTCACTGTGGCTTGGAATGACATGTATTCACTTGTATTGCAGTGATATGCCACAGGTCATTTTAAGTTGATAAAATGATCATTTATGAAGGTGTTTTTTTATTACTTTGTTTCTTGCTAAGGTGCCTACTGCTTTTTAAAATGTGCTGGATTCAAGCTGGTGTGAGAACAGCACAGTGGATGAGCACAATTGTGTGTGATATTTTGTTGCTGGGTCAGTGTAGAATGCAGAGCTTTTGTGAAAATGCTTTGTAAATAAATATTTTACATATAGTGTATAAGACTGATGTACGTTTTTACATTTAGACCGCCTCAATTTAATAAACCTCTCAAGGTCCATGATGACTCCTAGCCAAATAATTACGGGTATTGTGGATGTGTCAGTTTGTTGTAGAGGACATGCATTTATTACTCATCCTCAACACACAATAAGTCATGCATGTCAGCCAGATTTGTTTTGACTACTTTTGCTTTTATTATAAGGCTGAAAGAAAAACACTTTCAGCCCAAATGAATCCTGTAAACGGGGCTCTTACAGGTCTTTCAGATCTTTTTGAATATCCCACAGGGTATCTGCGCTTTTCTTGAGTTGAGAAACCTCGTCCTGAGTCAGGCTCATGTTGATTACACTGCTTATCCCTTTGCTGCTCAACACGCATGGAAGGCTCAGGTACACCTGGTCAGTGATCCCATACATACCCTGGTAAACAAAATCTAATTTTAATGATGCATTTGACACAAAGCAAATAAGCCATACATGGCTTAGTCAGTGAAACAACCGGAAGTTTAGGGTCACAACAATAGTCTATTTTTGTTATTAATATTGCTATAACTATATCTAGTGTATTGAAGAAATACTGGTTTATAATTGCCCAGTAGTGGCCTAAAGGTCTACTGAAGCAGATCATACTTCACAGTGGAAAAAATGTGATCAGAATATCCATTTTAAATGGATGCATTTTATCGCAACATCAAACTTTAAATTACAAAAAAAAAAATCACAATCAGACAAAGGTTAGACATATGCTAACCATGTCCAGAAGCAGCGTCGGGCGAATCATGTTTCCAGATCTTTTTGGAAGAAAGAGATTCATAGAATGGGGTTGTGTCACTGTCCTTTGCAAGAAGGTACACTTCTATGATGTAAGCATTAACATAGATTTTTTTATGTACATTTTCCAGGAATGCAAATCCACATGCTGCACTCAAAGGCCTGACTATGGAATTACATATAATAGACTGATGGATGCATGCCCGAAATACAGGAAAGCCCACTAAACCATGAAAGTGCCTTACATGTGAAGTTGTGAGAAGATCCATTTCAGATTTATTTACCAGTTATGGAAATACTGGCTGTTTTTGCTGGACAATTTTGATTTGCAGTAAAGGGACCCTTTAGAAGGTTTATCCATTAAATATTTTTTAAAATTAGACTGACCTTAACCATCGTAGAAACAGGATGTACTCTGTGTAGGTTTTTAATGATGCTTTCTGTCAGGTCAGCTACACTTAGTCCAATAGCCCAGTTAGTGTAACCCTTCAGTCTGATCACCTCATAGGCACTGCAAGAACACAAGCACATTAATAATGTTTCTTTTTGACAGCAATGTTTGAAAAAAAACATGGATCATATTGACAGCGCTAGAAATAGTACAGACCATTTTTAACAGTAGTGACGAAAACTAAGAATGTTCACAATATGGCAGTTTCAAGCATCAGTATAGTAACTCTTTCAAATGTATCAGTGTCTAATGACAGTTTGCCAACCAAAATGTCCAACTCAAACTATCATCACAAACTATGCAGCAACAGAGAGCTATGGTGCCTTGACTTTACACCTATTGATCTACAGGCAGATATATGATCGAGTGGGCAATATGTGAACAGTTTTAGAAGTGCTATAAAAATAATCCACTGTGTTGATCCTGAGAGTCCTGACCATTAGAAAACAGAGTAAAGGGGACCAAGTACGTAGGTAAACAGATGGACTACAGTCTTTGTAGACTGTACAGTAATTGTAGAATTATAAAGAGCAGCTACCACAAACTTGAACATTAACCAGAAAATAAATAAACACTTTTGTAAAGTCACTCTGGATAAAGGCACCTTCTAAATGTTTAAATGCAAATAGATTTGTAAATGACGCACCTGTCGACTACCATCCGGTGAGTCTCCTTCCACTTCTCCCCATCGATTTCTTTGCCAATATCTGGGTTTAGTTTCTGCAGGTTCACCCCTGCTACATTGGCACCACTCCAAATGGGAACTGCAAAGCAGGTTATTCAATAATATGAATGACTGCACACAGCTCCCAGACTTCACATACGCAATACTTGCTGACAGTGTTCCAATTCATTTAAGATAGCATTGTTACTCTAAGGTATTATACATTAACTGTTAATAAAGTAGTTGACTTTCTATTTGGAAATGTCAGAAGGATTCTTCATGCTGCGTTACCACTGGAGTCTCCATGCTCTCCCAGGATCCAGCCATTAAAGCTGCTGGGATGGACCCCTAGTCGCTCTGCCATCAGGTAACGGAAGCGAGCCGAATCAAGATTAGTACCACTGCCAATCACACGGTGCTTGGGCAAATGGCTCAGCTTCCAGGTCACATAGGTCAAAATGTCCACTGCACACAAGCAGCATGGTTAGAATGGACTGAACACATGTATTGTAAATGCAAGCACCAGGAATCCAGAAGTGGACTATGATGATATGGCCCTACAAAACATGCTTGTGTACCTGGGTTAGACACCACAATGAGAATGCAGTCAGGACTGTATCGGACAATCTGAGGGATGATGTGCTTAAAGATGTTGATGTTCCTCTGCACCAGGTTAAGTCTACTCTCACCCTCCTGCTGGCGTACACCTGCCGTCACGACCACAATGCGGGAGTTTGCTGTCACCGAGTAATCTGGAAATATGAGCAACATTTGGAATACAACAAGCGGTGTATGGTTTTATACCCTGCAAACGATATGGATAAGACTGAGTTAAATGATTAAAAAAAATTTTGAACATCATACTCTGACATTTTCACTATACATAATACGCGTTTTTGCTTTCTAAAGTAACAGTGGTGCCACATTTAATATGAAAACATGGTTGTATCTGAACCCTGGATTAGATATGGTTAGCTGTAAATATTTAGTAAAAATATCAATCTTACATGAAATAAATATGCAAATATGCTGTTCAAAAGGTTCCCCAATGAAATATCCCCTACTTTTTGTGAAAACTGTATACATCAACAGCCCTTCTCAGTGGTGCCTTTCAAGGGGGTTCAAGCATCACACACACATAAAGCCCTGATTATCGGACTGTTGGCCCTTCCAGAGTGTATATTCACCTCTACACAGTGAAGTCCAGCACAGGCTTAACCTCTTTAATGCAGGCGTAAAACTAAGATTACTAAAATGCCGGTAATTATTAAGAATTACTGGCATGACTAGATGAACTAAGCCTTAAGTTAAGCATATTTTGTTTTACTTTAAGCTTTAAGAGTTTAGGAATTTTAAGAAGTCATTTATGTTCACTGAGATACAAATATATGTAGTACAGTTCACAGCAGATGACCTAACAGTATGATCTAGCAGGATTCTAAGAGATGTTGCATTGAGGAGTGCATGGGATCCTTGCTAATTTCTGGAGTCTCAAAACTACATGGGAGAAGATTTATCGTGGTTATGTTTGCAAAGTAATAGTTATCAGAGAACTTCCTTTCTGGAGTTGCCAGAGAACTTTTTTCATGCCATGATACACTTCCACAAACTTGTAAACATTTTATTTGTATTTTTCATTTATTTTTTATTATATTTCAAAATAAAATATGCCTTAATTTTTGTGAACAATGTAAATGTTAAAATAAAATAAATAAATAAATACATTTGCTAAATGTTTAAATGGGTTCTCTTTACTAGTTTGCAAGATGTGTAAAAATCTGATGTTTGAAGCCATTGTTAAACAGAAAACATTTATGGATGACTTTCTGCTAAGAAACTACAGGTATGTTTATGGAATTTACTGTGGTACGTCTTAAGACAGCTAGCACAGAGAAGTTGGAATTTAAGGTCACAAAAATAATATCTGTACATACACAACAGCCAAAGAAAATTATGAAACAAAACTAAACAGCATCCATGTAATTGTCACCTTTGCTTGAGACAATCTTAGGTGTTTTGAAGAAAAGACTTCCATGCTGCAAGTCCAGCATCTCTCCTTTCAGCCTGTCTTCCACCACATCCACCAGGGCCAGTTCATCAGCCAGCTCCTTTATGGCCATGAGAAACACAGCCAGCAACCGATTTCCATACTTGGTATCTAGTCTTATATACTGATGCTCTTTAGCCTAATAACCTACTCTGCGCTTGACTGTTGTGGTTTCTGATCTTTCACAGCATTTACTATGGTTCTTCTATACCCATTTATCACATTTCACACATTAATTGATAAAGAGGAAATGTCTAACAGAGTGCTAATACCGTATTAACCTTTGTCAGACCATGTCTCTGTTTGCTGTCCATCAAATCCTCTTTAGGACTTTTCTCCCAGAGCTCAAGCAAATACTCACTTTGTTCTACAGCCATTCAAACAACCTACACATACAACTTCCCTGTTACTTGTGAGTAACCTAAACATTCATTCTGTTAATTATGAGGTTATAGTTTGTTTATTTCAAAATGTAACACATAGAACACAAAACACATTATAAGACAGCAGAGCGCATGTTTACTGAACCCAGAATCAGTTTAGTCTGTCTGTGTCTCTCTCTCTAATATATATATATATATACACATACACACACACACACACACACACATACACACACACACCTTTAACCATTATTTACAGTACTTGTATACTATATATTATACATTACTGTTAAAATACAGTAACTGTATAACTAGAAGCATGATCAATACTGATGTATGTATATATTCTATGCAGAAATACTTGTAATAAACAAGTGCCATCTTATGTTATCGAAGCTCCTCCCACATGCAAATACCAAGCAAGGGCTTTATGAAGCCAATCAGAAAATCCACTGAATCTATTAAATTATAAAAGTGTGGAGAGTAAGAGATCCAAAGTAAAGAATGTGGTTAGATAAAAGACCATAAGGATCTAGTACGGTTACCTGTTTGGGCTCAAAATTTGTATTAGCACAATTTGTGCCCCGCTCCAGACGTCTTACCTGCAGTAAGATGCTAACAGCACATGCCATGCCAACCTGACCCACTCCCACCACTGTCACTTTGTTTCTAGGTGGCTCAGTTGGTCCACTGACAAAGGGGACGATGAGATTCTGCAGCACAGGTGCCATGCTGAGCACTACAAATACAAATTAGATCAATGCAAATGTACACAAACACACAGGCGTCCTTGCCAACTTAGATCGCTTTAATGGAAATCAGTGATAAGGCTAAAAAAAAATAAAGGGCATTACAAATGTTCACGTTCCATTTGTGAAACAATATAATTCAAAACGACATTTTAGATTAAGAACAAATCAACTTCACAGCTCAGAGAACGCCGGTCCGATCCCTACCCTGTGTGGGGTCTGCATGTCCTCCCCATGCTTGTGTGGGTTTTCTCTGGGTACTCCAGTGTCCTCCCATATTTAAAAAAACCTGCATGTTAGGTTAATTGGTGTTTCCAAAGCTAACTTAGTGTGTATTTGAGACTATGTGCCCTACAATGGATTGCCACACCATGTAGGTGTGTTCCTACCTTCGGGGAGACAGCAATATCCATAGCAACAATACACAATCACTACCAAATTAGGGTTACAGGAAAGCTGAGATATAAAGCTTTTGGAAAGCATGACTCACAATACTAGGGTACCAGGCAGTTAATGAGAAGAGTTCCTTCAGACATGGGGCTTAACTGAGACCAAATGGTTCAATCTTGTTTTCATCAGACCATAAGATATTTGTTTCTCACAGTCTGAGAATCCTTTAGGCACATCTTTTGCAAACCCCAGTCAAACTTTCATGTGTCTTTTACTGAGTAGAGATTTCTATCTGGCCCATAAAGCCCAGGTTGATTGCTGCAGTGATTGTTGACCTTCTGGAAGTTTCAAGATAAGTGGAAGTCCCCTAAACTGTCACAGCAAAGGACCTGAATATTTATGATGAAGTTGGGGCTTTTTAATAAAATCTAAACTTATGTTTTCATACTCATTATGGGGTATGACCAGGGAAACCATAAAGCACAAGACCTCAAAATGTGGGAAATGTCAAGGGATCTGAAGATATGCACCAAATGCACTGTAGATCCACCATCCAAACAATGTGCTTGTGGCAGTTCTGTAGTGCCCCTTTACATAAACAATCAGAGGAAAGAGGATGAGGAAATCACCTGTACACATACCACAGTGCACCACTAACCTCACCAAACTGGAAAGGATGCAAATACAAATATATGCACTTTAGAAAGACAACGAAGTCCATTAATAAATACAACTCATACACCAAATAGCAAACACTCTGTGTTATCCGTGTGTGACACTACAAAGCAAAATGCTTTTTTTTTTTTAAATCTGACACGTGCCTCTTAAGAACAAGGTCACATCTAGAACATCTAGGCAGACTCTACATGTGTGTTTCTCAGTTTAAAAAGGCAAAGCTCTATTAACGTAAGCACCCTCAGCCATACTGTGTGGTTCCTAAAACACAGGCACAAACAGGTATGACTGAACACTTGCCTTGTCTGTACAAGCTTTGAGCTTCCAAATACAGATACCACCACGAAATCAACATGGCAGGACGCTGAATGGAGAGCAGGTGACTGCAGTGGTCCAGCAGTGGCGTCGCTGTGTGGAAATACTCGAGCTTTTCAGAGCTGCCGTGGAGGAGGGGAAAGGAGGGGAGATTAAGACGAGGGCTGTGTCCCCGTTCCTCAAGCGTGCCCTGTCTACTATAAAGGGATGTAAGTGACTTTTATATATGAACAGATAAGTACAGAAATTAATTAGTTAAATAAAAACGTATTCATTAAAATATTTTTATTTACATTATGGACATAATTTAATTCAATCAATGTACTTGTTATTTAAACATGCATTATTAGCACTTAATTAATTTAATGTTCATAAGTGAACCATTCGTTAATTTTAAGGTTACTGTTCTATTGTCCACTATGAAATAATTACATGAAAGTCAGAAGCCGGGTATGTATTGTTTTCCACAACATGGCAGCTCCATTCCTAGGTGTGCTGTTTCGTGGGAGCTTACGTTAGTAGTACAATCAGTTATTTTATTTAGGTTTTAGTGGTTTGTTTTGGCACTGATTGAGCGAAATATTGATCAATGAATAGTCCACCTTAAAATTCAAATTGCAACGTTCGGCCTGCAGATGGTGTTAACAGCTGGCTTTTATTTGAAATACTTTGACAGAATGTAGATTTAGATGTGTTTAAGTATACAGTAGATTATGTTAAATCGCGCTTACGTATCACTTTATGAACACCTCCTTGTTCTGTAATGATCAGGACCAAAGAAATACCACTACAGATCAGGTCCTGTTTGGGTGGTGGATCATGTGACACTGACGTGTTTTATGCTAGTACAAGTAGTTTTAAAACAGAGTTCACTCTATGTGCAAACTACTAAACACTTTTAAACACGGCTACCATATTCAGAGATAGTAGCCCAACTATTGCACAGTTTGTGTTAGTCATCTAATCCATCATTGCTCGCAGGATGCGATGTTGGATGACTGGACATTTTTGGCAGGTGAGCTATGTTCAGTCCAGCATTGACAGTGAGGTGTATACAAAGTCCAGCAGCAACACTGAGTTTATGCTAGTGCCTGCTCTCTCCGGATCCTGGTCATTACAGAACAGAGTATAGGACTGACAAAGTATGTGATGGTGGGAGCCTAGCAGTTAAGTTTACTCCCACCTCTGCCAGGCTGCCACAGTTGGGTCCTTAAGCAAGACCCTTAACCCACAACTGCTTGGATTGTAAGACTGTATCAGTTGTAAGTCGCGTCTGCCAAATGCCGCAAATGTAAATGTATGTAGAGAAACAGATGGACTACAGTCTGTAATTGTAGAACTACAAAGTGCTTCTGTATGTGAAGCGGAACTGATAAAACAGACAGTGAGTGTAGAAACAAGTAGGTGTACATAATAAAGTGAATGGTGTGTATAGTCTCGATGAGTCACAACAAAATGTGTGTTAAAATATGTTTTAAACTAATGTTAACTAATCTATTTTGTCACTGTTTATCAAGAATGGATCTATTGCGTCACCACCTTGAAGCTCAAATCATCTCAAACTTGAACATGACAGTTACTTACTTAGACTGTAATCAAATCGCCTCCAGTCATGTCATGGCTTTGGGATGTGGTGGAATAAGAGATTCATATTACGAATGTGCAGCCGACAAATCTGCAGCAACTGTGATGCTATCACGTCAATATGGACCAAAAGCTCAGATTCATGTTGAGATGCATACCTTTTCTATGCCACATACACATTACCTATGCTAGCATGGTGTGCCTAATAAAGTGCATGGTGAGTGTATATACACTATATAAATGGCTAAGTAATGTAACAGATTATTTCATTGTGGACAGTAACTATGAAATAAATACGCTTGAATTATTTTGTTAAACTATATAAATTAAATAAATAAAAGTCTACATACTTAATGCCAGTAAATTCTCATAATGCAATAAATAAATTATGTTACGCAATTTAATATATTTACTGTCATTATTTTTTAAACTTATACAATAGTGTCACAAATTTCTTAATAAACTCTCATATTGTTATTGTTTGTGTGGAGGACCTTTTTTTGTATTCTTGAGGTAGCTACACCTCATCACCATTTTTTTGCTCTGGTTTGATTTCCAGGCCCGACTCAGCATGTGTGAAGTTTACAGGTTTCCTCTCTGCTCCAAAGCCGCGTTTTAGGTAAAGTTGTGTCTCTAAAGTGTTTCAGTTTGTGCATGATCTCGGCAATGGACTGGTGGTTTAGGTTCCCTGTGGGAAAATAAAAATAACTGGGAATTCATTTCAGTGGTAGTGTTGATTGTTGGGAAGGTGGTAGCCTAGTTGTTAAGGTACTGACCTCTGGACCAAGAGGTCCAGGGTTCAAATCCCACCTCTGTCAAGTTGCCACAGTTGGGTCCTTGAGCAAGGCCCTTAACCCACACGTGCTTGGATTGTAAGACTATATGACTTGTAAGTCGCTCTGGATAAGGGCGTCTGCTAAATTCTGTAAATGTAAATGTATTGAAGTCAGACTTCTGTGCACAGTTTTGAATTCCAGAGACAGTAAGACTAGAATGCTATTGTATGCTGAATATTGTTACCAGTCACTGAAAAAGAGGACCCCTTATAAAAAGATTTATACTGTACAATTCCAGCCCGATTTTGCAGTCATAGCAGAAATCTCCAGTTATAAAAAAAAAATTATTAGGTTGTGAGTCAAGATCGCATATCTTAGATTGCATATTGTGATGTGCTTACTGGCAGCTGATTTAGTTCCACTTTGCCAGCTAAGGATAATCTAAATGTAGCTAGGTCACTGCAGCTCCCAGTCCATACTTCAGTTTGAGAAAGTTGAAAATGCATCTTGGTTCAGTGAGGGCTTCTTTTAGGTCATGCTCTTCTGAGTAGCTCAGTACAACCCATTACACAGACATTTAGACCATTGAGATTCATGACCAGTAAATGTTAGGCAGAAAAATGACTGGATGAACAAAGGGTTTGAAGGCCACAACTTCAGTCCTACCAGTCATTGTGTCCATTTTAATATGATTTGCATGTCATTCTTGTCCATCCAGAGATCTCAAACAGATTCATGTCTAAACAGACTTCTTGAGCTGCCTATAAAAAAGAATTTGTATTATCACACATTCAGTAAATACTAGGTAATCTCAGAAAATGTCTGGGAACCTCAAAAAGACAAATAAACCACCTACTAAAAATGTTCAAGACAGTATTATTTGTGATGTCCTTTATTTCATCCCTTTCAGTTAACAAATACCCAAACAATGCAATGTTGTGCTCAAAGTTAGTTTGAACATGACCTTTTTTAAACCAAACATTGAGGCATGTGAAGTGATATTTTTACAGAAGAAAAAAATACCATAGCTTCAGCAGTGTAATTTCCAGATACTCTTTTAATTGTACTATTCACATCGTTTAAAACCGGATGGTATACATGTGTCATAATCTAAATGAAACTATACAGGGAGGACATTCCTCCCTCGCCGTCCGGGTGACACAGACTAGCAGCAGCCTGGGAGGAACAGGGCAGCAGTGGGAGCTTTAAATATAGAAAAACAGTAGGGAACGATATGGACAAGGAATTGATCTGCTCTTTATTGAATGAGACCCAATTTCTTTTTCAGAGACTCTGGCATCTCAGGGGGAGGGGGGCGGGGCAGCCTGAAGTAGACCTTCACAGAGTCGTAGATGAACCACTGCAGGGCAGTCAGGGTACCGATCATGATGATACGGGCCACCAGACCCTTCCAGACACCTAAAAATGAAAAAGATATAAACCATGTTAAAAGAAACCTCCAAATGCTAAAAACGCTTCTGATCTAGAAATACTATATATTGTCCGCTCTCCAGCTTTGCTGCCCTGGTGAATGCCAGCGAAGGAGCCAGTGCAGCAACTGAGCTGAAGAAGCAGGTAGACTGCTTTTACACGCCAATGACTCAAGCACCTCCAACTGTACAGCCAGAAAGCTGCTGGAAGCCTCCACACTGAAACTGCAGCACTAAGTCGGCAGCAACAGCTGAAAGACTTCCCAGAGGTGGATCTAAGGAACGTGTTTACTGTGTACCAAAACTGAAATGCATCACAGGTAGAACATCACTACCAATTGAGGATTTACTACAGGTGCCAGATCGAAGATTAACGCACCACAGAATTAAGCATTCCATGATGGGGACTTAATGTGTAATTAATGGATTCCTCTTAAGGATCCAAAGTATATGTATTCCACCATATATAAAAGAAAGCATGACTACAGCTAAAGGTGTCCTTTGGATAATCGTGAAGCAACAGATTAGTGTTGAAACCCACATAAACCCAGCAACATTACAAACATGTAGATAACTCCAGCCTTGACTAAAAACACCATCTTGAATAGATGTGTTAGAATAAATATATAGATCAAATATACAAAAGCTAAACAGAATGGTGAACACAGGAAAGTAAGTGTGGTCACTACAGGTTCTTCAAAACAAGTTTTGCTTAAGGCCCACAATAAAGAACATGGACCATTTTATTTACATTATGCAAAGCTTAACATCCACCAAATCTGAATTTTCAAATTAGAAAGAAGAAACAAGAAACTCACCCATTGGTCCAAGTTTCTTGAGCACCTGGGCAGCTGTGCTTCCCTTCTCCTTATTCAGCACAGACACCACAGAGTCAGCAGGGTGGGACACAATGGCACAGAACACACCAGCTACAAAGAAGTGATCGACACTGAGGTTAATTCAACTACCTCTTTCTAGTGAAACCTAAAATGCACTGTACAGTGTGCATATTGTAGTCAAACCTACCAATATAACCAGCCACAAATGTCACCACCAGCTGCTCAGGCTTGCTGCATTCACTGCGGGGTTTAGGTACCACGTATTTATACAGCAGCTCAACGGTACGCTCGAAGCAGGCAAACTTCATCATAGTGTAGGGGATCTGCCTCATCCACAAGGGGACCACACCTTTGTAGAAGCTATTAAAAAGACATTATTCATATAATCCATCAGTTATATATATATATATATATATATATATACACAAACTGGTTCCTAGCTCTTTACACTGAATAAGACCACTTTGTGGTCAGTCAACGACTGTCCGCTCTCCAGCTTTGCTGCCCTGGTGAATGCCAGCAAAGGAGCCAGGGCAGCAACTGAGCTGAAGAAGCAGGTAGACCGCTTTTACACGCCAATGACTCAAGCACCTCCAACTGTACAGCCAGAAAGCTGCTGGAAGCCTCCACACTGAAACTGCAGCACTCAAGTCAGCAGCAACAGCTGAAAGACTTCCCAGAGGTGGATCTAAGGAACGTGTGCAGTTATTCTAACAGAGTACCAAGTTGTATCATCTTCAAGGGGTCTTGCCAAACTTTTGTTGCACTCATGTCCAATAATTCTTTGTTTGCAAAGAAAAACATACTCACGCCCAAAGCCCCTCTTCAGCATACATCTTGGGGGCACATTCCCTTAGGGTGTTGGCATAGCCTGGCTGTGTCTGGATGCGCACTTTACATGCCTCCATGGGGGCCAAAGCAATATCAGCAAAGAATTCAGCACTTGCAGATGCTGCCAGGTACAGGGAGGTTCTCCACAAGTAAGAATTTTCCTGTTGAATAAGGTAAATCAAGAACATTTAACAGGACAACCATTACAATTATTTTTCTAATCATATGATTATGCTGTTTCCAGCACACCCACATAAATGTTACTAGTGATGTAAATTGAAAATCTAAAATTTCAAAATATTCTATTGAACACTACCACTGAAATGACATTCCATCACATAACATCCAGGACAGCAGGTCTAATACTTTGGTCTGTCAACAGTAAGTAAGTAATCATGCTAGAACAGGTGTATGACATTCTTGATTTCTGTTTTGTATGGGATCCTACCTCTCCAAGCATGTCACCGTACAGGATCTTGAACACCTCATAGAAGCCAAACTTGCAGAGACCTTGCATAGAGTATCCGATGAAGGTGGGTGCCCATCCTTTGGCAAGCCCCCTAACACCATCTTCTCTGATTGTAACTGAGAATCCAGTGAAGATGCTCTTGTACTTTGCTGGGTCCACCTAAATGTAATTCAAAGAGAAATAACTGCTCACTACTCACTGCCCATAACATTACAATAACATTAGTTCACTCTACCACTGAGTGGGTTGATTATTGTGAGAACAGTTTTATCACTTCAGATGTAAACATGCTGAAATTCACAAATGATTACAACATAAAAGACCGGTTAAAAATTAAAATATCACATTAACAAAAAAATAATAATCAATTTGGAGGAGGTCTGAAGCAGACGGGACAATCAAAGCATTAACTTGCAGTTTGGGATAATTGTAAAAATCAAGTTTAAATGCTACATTGATAACTTTTTTGAAATAGTGATACTCTACTACATAATTCCTACTGACAGTGAATAGAAGCTCCTGGAAAAAGTGGCTATGTGAATGTTATTCTGAAAATTTGACCCAAGTAATCAGATTTGGCATCAAATAGGTACACCTTTATAGATCACACCATGAGTAACGCAAACACTTTCTTATCTCCGCCACAGAGTCATTATAATGCATTACTTAAATGAGTATGGTGATTCAAAGGTGCTACATAAATCAAGATGACCAATCACATGGAAACATTTAGGATTAGGGTAGATGTTCAGACCCCCTCAAATGACAGGTGGGATCTGCTGACATAGTACAAACCTGAATCCGGCACTTGACCAAATCAAGAGGCACTATAGCTGTGTGTGTTAAACCGCAACTCAGGATACCTCCGAAGCCGCAGATGCCATAGTATTTCATGGAACCAAACTCACAGCTATCACCCGATTCTGGTATGAGGAACAAAATGCACATGCTCATGCACCACAACATTACAAAACATGCAGGGGGTTGCTGGGTCCATACACAAGCCATGACTCCAGCAGGCACACGCACACAGACCTGTAATCTGCATTTGACCAAGTCAAGTGGCACCACTGCTGTGTGTGTTGTACCACAGCTCAGAATCCCACCAAATCCGCAAAGGATGAAATACTTCTGTGAGCCAAACTCACAGCTGTCACCCTCTAAACAGAAACATAGAATCACATTTGCAAACCACAAAGAACTGACTGAATATGGGAGAAGGGAAGAATACCGAGAAGTGAAATTCCATGTCAAAGGTAAATCAGTTGCTATTACTAACATTAGTAATAAAATTAAATGTTTGCATCACCATTTCCAATTTAAGCTCTAAAAAGAAGTTAACCGGTGCTTTATTCGGGGCATTAGATGACCGCTAAACCCCTCAAATTAAGATGGATAATCCACGAGGGTCACTCTATAATGGCTATTTATGGGCAAATCACAACCATAACCTGGGATCAAATTCCACCTCTGCCACAGCTGGGTCCTTGAGCAAGGCCCCTAACCGACCGACCCCAAGACCGATTTGTAAGTCACTCTGGATAAGGGTGTCTGCTAAATGACAAATGCAACAAAAAAAGTGCGTGTGTGTACACGCGCATAATATAAATGTGAATTGACAAGCAAATATATAAAGTATATGCCAGTGGCCAGATTAGACTTCAAAGAGTTCAAATTAATGATGCCTCAACACAAAATCTAAAAAAATGCATAAATCATGAAATAAACAGAAGCTCTTACCCAAAGTGACGAGAGTGGAGGTAAAAAGTTTGGTGTCTCCACAGCTCCAAAACGCAGCTTGGTGGCAGCATTTAACCTCTTAATTAGATCCTAAAACTTACCCAACGAGCTACCACTTTTAACGACTACAACTAATGAACTATCCGAAGTACCTTAAAAAGCTAAACTCAAGCGAGTATAAGCGGTAAAACTACTATCGTTCCAGTTTCGTAAAGGATCAACGGCATAAAGGATGACGTTGTTACGAACCCGGTCATGACAGGAGCCAATGGCGTTGCTTGTTCTTAGCATGTCCAGCAAAAGTCAATGTGCCTCTTTAACAAGTGTCTGCCAGCCAAGTTATCATTTAAAATGTAATTCCAGCATACAATCAAATCTTCTTGATTAAAAAGTGCAAGATCTGCGTGAACTTTCCCCTACATTTTCACTGCGCTTTGCTTCGACCCTACTGTCCTTCATTGCCCTCCAGTGGAATCTTAACAAGGCCTGAGCGCTCAACGCGGAAAAATAACATTAAAATCATGATTTCATACACAATCCAATGACTAAACAACAAGGCAAATAGACAACTGTTAGATTTAAGAAAGTAAAATATAGGCCTATGAGACACCCTTGTTAGCTCGGTTAGCATTCTGACCTTTCAGAGGTACACGGCCTGCAACGTCTCGGAAATGTTTTAAACACAGTTAGCAGCTCTTACACTTAAATCGGTTACGTTTAAAAAGCAACCCGTTCGTTAAGTACAGCTTCAGAAACAACAGCTCGATCCTTGGCATCTCCAAGCTAACCCAGGCAATGCTACTAAACATCAAACCATTACAGGAAGATTGAAATAATACAGAAAACAGAGCAGTGAATTACCTACCAGATACTGCAGCGGCTGCCAGTCTGCGCCCGTGTCCATTAGAGACTTCTGGTAAAGGCTCCTCCAGTTTCTGCAGTGTAAACTGAGGGGCGCTGAACGGATTTGCCCGGGCTAAATGAAGAAGTGTACTAGGGAACATCGTGTCGGTGGCTAAAGAGAAGACAGGGCAGATTAAACCAACGGCTCAATTCACATAATTACCTTTTTCAAAATCGAGAACAATGTTATACTTTTAACTTAGTAACTCGCCACGTTTTAGCCTCTCATCAACGACTGTTGGCTCACATAAAGAGAATGCGCCGGCATAAAACAACCCGTTCAAAAACACTTAAAAAAACCAAGCCGAAGTACAGGCAGTCTGGTGATTTTCTTAACGTTAATAAGCGACTCTGTGCTTACCTAATCTACCTAACGTGAGGAAAAACCACTTACATTTACTAGCCGTCTCAAAATGGCGCCTGCGTCCTCCACGGCCGGCCGCTAGCAGAGAACGTTGGTCCGCACCGCCGCCTGCTATTGTCGTCTACAAGTATTGTATACGTCACGTCATATTTTGACCAATCAGACAAGTGAAGGGCGGGACTTCGTCTGAAAGTCACTGCATAAATCGCGAGCGCGCTGAACACGCACGTTCTTCTTCAGTCAATGACAAGACGTAACAACACGGGTCATGTGATTGTATACATTGACCGTTTTAAACTTTGCTGTACATGAAGGACAAGCTTCATAAACACAATGCATGACATTGGTCATTGTATTAGGTAACCTACAGCGCACAAATATCATTATGATTTTTGTCGTCAGCAGCCCTGTTGGATCTGCATGTGACAAACATCCAGCTCCAAGCAAATACTGTTTGCCAAATGCCTGAACTTTCCATTTCTGTGTTTGAGATATTTGGCAGCAAACACCATTGGTACAGACACAGATCTTGTCATGCAGATAAACATATCATCCCCACTGTGAAGTATGGTAATGGATCTTTGGGAGTGTGGGACTGTTTGTCCACGAAAGACAACGTAAAACTTGGATATTTGGATGCATGGTATCATGGACTCTATCAAGTATGAATAGATATTAAATAAAAAAAACCTGACTGGAAATTATTCACAGACCACTTAAACAACCGTTTGACATGACCAAATCATATGAGAGAAGGGTAGTGAGGTAGAGGAGAAAGTATACACTGAACATATAGCTTTGAATTTGGAGAAAGATCAAAATGACCTGATGGTAAAGTTTTTACATCCTGTTTAGTTCATGTAATCCCAGCTACCGGTATTTGGGAAGGCTGCTATATATAGTTACTGACCAAGGTGACTTTGAAACACAAATTCCTTAAATACTTACCATAAACTCCTGGTGTACTACTGGAATGCGATTTAAGTGGTCCTTAATTTGTATACACAACCTTGTCTTGCACTTTAGAAACAGTGAAAATTCTTATTTTTATATGCATATACTAGAAAACAGTCAAAGAAATTCTTCATATTGCATAATCCATCTTGTTACAAAATTGGGATCAGATTACAGGATACAGTGGCAGCTTGGTAGAGATTAAATAACTATTTAATCTACTGCAACTACTGATCCATGACAGCTCTATAACAGACCCCTTAATTAACTGTTTTTCAGTAAGTAATGAGGTGTTTTTCAGTTTTGATTTCAACAGGAATTTTCAGTTTAAAAGAAAAATTCAGTGGTTACACTGCATAGAATTTGTGTAATAGAATGTCTATTTCCTTAAAATCAGTGCTATGTAAGTTCTGACTGACACTGAACAACACGCATAGTGTTATGCATAAGTGAAATGGATTACAACTGAACTTACAGTTTCTAGAACGCATCTGAAGAGAAGATGATCTTCATAGGAAGTTCTCCATTTAATTAGGGGTCTCCCACTTCACAGTTAAATTGTACTTCAATGCCCGTTGCAATACTGAGATCATTGCTTCAACACAATTTTCACATTGTGGACTCACAATGTGAAAATCAGTTGATGTGGTTACAACACTCAAGCTCACAAGGCAGTGTGAGTCATGTTGATAGCTGAGGATCACATTACAGTAACAAAAGCAAAAGTAACATTAACTGCCCAGACAAAACGTCTGATAATACATTTCCCTATTTTGCTATGACACTTATATGAAATTATTGTACTGTCCAAAGAGTCAACATAAATTTTACGGAATTTGACAGTGCTTCATAAGGAAATACAAGCCATATCAGTGGCCTCTGGACTGCCCACAGAACAGCAGTGACACCAACATAATGGCATGGTGGTGTGCATTTCCAGCACAAGGTGTACACGCTGGGCTTTCAAACACTACTACTTGCCACATACATGTATTAAAAAAAAGAAAGGCATAAACTGTCTTTCACACATTTTATTTCACACTATTGTATTTTACCAATGATAAACACAATTCACCCAGAAAGAAAAGGTCCAATGATAATATCCAGTTAGCTGCCCAGTGACAAAGTGCAAACTTTGTTTCTAGTTTCAAAATCACATTCTGCCATACTGAAGTTAATTGTTTTCTGCAGAACTTGAACAATTACTTTTGAATCAACGTAATACGTCTCTTTAAAAAGGCAACCTCAGAAAACATTACAAAAATATTTGCAGTTAAAAAGCAAAGACATTTTCAGATCCAAGTATTAAAATATAAAAAGAAATCATTGAAAACGTCAGAGCAAAAGTTCATTATATATGTATTCACTTGAATGAAGTGGCTGATTTCATGCTTGGCAAGAGCACGATCATGAGAGTTTGAAGTTTGCAGCAGGCAGACAAAAAAATGAACAGAAAGTTTTTTGGCTGGATGACCAGTGTTTTACAAAAACAGGGTGGTAAACAAACTAGGAAAGTGTTAATGATGGATTTGAGCATGTCACAGCTACAGTTCAACGCGTATAGTCAAATATCATTGACAGTGAAATCACATTTATAGCCTGAGAGAGTGCAGAGCTGTGAAAATAGAGCTGTGGGCTGAGCTCTGACAAAGAATCAACAAGAGGTGGCACTAAAAAACAAACTGCATAACTGGCCTGGAAGTCTAGCAATTCAGGCAATATTTTATTCTACTACACATAAAAAAAAACAATAGGAAGCATGTTGCTGTCCCAAAATAGTTAGATTAAAATGAGCTAGAAAAGCAAACAGTTATGAACTTACAGTCATTACTAAAATCCACAGCACACAAAATGTAAATATTTAGCACGTCCCCATATTTATACTCCTGTATTGTTTACGGAACTCATTTTGAAAATCAGTTTGTTGATGTCTAAATGTTTTGTTACTGGAGAGTGCTAGAAGTGCTACAGACAGTCGTACTGGCAACAGTTTGACCATAACGAAAGGCTACAAACATGATCGTCCCTCAGTCAAGATCACCTGCTACAAAACAGTGAAAACAAAAGGCAAAAAAACAAAACAATTCACACGTTTTAAAGACTATATAAAACACATGTTTAGACATGATTAAGAAGATGGACTGTAACATTTGGAATTACAAACCCCTGCCAATATGCTAAACCTCCAGATGGGGATCTTGCTCCAGTCTGAGAACATAGACAGCTCATGCACATGTTGAGTTGAGAGTCGTGGGAGGGTCTCATTTGTTCCCAGCACTTTTTTCCTGGCCAAGAACACCAATTGCAGTGAGGATGGGCGTGACCACATTGTCTTGGAGGAAGAGCATGCCGGAGTCAACCTGCTCGCTGCTCACATTTTGAAGCACATAGCAAAGGGTTGCGACTAGTGTAAGGAACACCAGCAGTTTGATCCAGATGGAGAAGGAGCGACGGGCTGAATGTGGGGCAGGTGGTAGAGAGCTCAAACTGTGCGTGACCTCTGATTTGGAGGATGTAAAAACACGCTGTTTTAGGAAAGACTCCTCGGGCCAGAGGTCCAGCGGTCTCACTGGACGCCCTGCTGCCCCATGGATAGGTCGCCGACAGGAAGCACTAAATCATACAAACAAGGACAGAGTGTGAGTGGTACTGGTAATTTCATTAACGGTGTGGTAAAACTGATTACTGTACATAGTTGTACTGTAATACTGTACATGTCTTAATATAACGTAGATACTATTTGGTATAGCTTCATATTCTATTAGATTTGTTTTATTGTAAGAAATGTTTCCCAACC
This sequence comes from Parotocinclus haroldoi, assembly GCA_034779995.1. NCBI lineage: Eukaryota > Metazoa > Chordata > Actinopteri > Siluriformes > Loricariidae > Parotocinclus > Parotocinclus haroldoi. The sequence continues at coordinate 42,857 of JAUZST010000791.1, forward strand.
TTTTCCCCTAGAAGTATCTAAGAAATACCCAGCTGGCCTATAAATTATAACTTTTTTCCTTTTCTTTTAAGTTTAATTTAGGCTCATTTTTTTCTTTTTAAGCCAACTAAACATGTAGCTACAATTTTGCAAATTGGGAACCGTGGTGTTATTATTTTCATAATAATGTATTCAGTCAATTTATCAACTGTCTAGTATATAATTTTTTATATTTACTTTAAATACATGTTAAATTGCTATGAACGTGCTAATTAATTATTTTAAATTCTTACATATAACTAGGCTGTGCAAGGAAGGTCTCTTTTTGAGTCTTGGTCCTCCTCCATGGTTCCTTCCTTATAACACTTAGGGAATTTTCCCTCACCTATGTCACTCTAGGTTTGCTCAATTAGGGTTTGGACCTAGATAATTGCATATCTACTTTAAGGCAAGGCTCTGTTGTAAAAGGAACTTTAGAAATAAAATTGACTTTGACTTTATGGTGGTTAAGGCCAGTCATTTTGAAATATGACATGAAATGAGAGAAACGCATACTCACATCATTCCTGTGGGTGTTGAGACCTCGTTAGGGAACATTTCTTTTAACAAGTCACTTCTGTCCTCAGACTCTGCCTGGTCATCAGTGACTGCGGTCTCCTCTACCTGCTAACAAGACACACGTAGTGAGGGTATGTTTTATACGATGGTCAGTCGGTTCTTGTAGTCAACTTGTTGGATGTGGAAGAAATGGTTAGCAGTAAGATCATGAGCAAAGCTAAAAAAAAAAAAACAAAAAGGACAAAAAATGATTACGACCAGATCACTGTGCCGGGGGCCCAAGGCTTGAGGAGTAATGCTAGTTAGCAGTGACGACTATTGACAAATTGAGGACAAGCAACAGCACCTTGACACATAAGGCTCATTTATGCAAGAGCATAACAAATATTATCCAGTCTGGTTCAAATGGATAGATGATCTACTGTGGTACGAGTCATTTAAATGTTTAATGCTGGTTATTAGACTAATGTGTCTTAACACAGTGCAGTTCAATTCCATGGCTGCCTAGGTGCAGTCCTACAACTAGAGGGCTTATCTGAACAGCTTCAGCATTTAGATTCTGACCCACATTTCCTTAACCACATCATCCGCTATTTAAATCCATCGTTTTGTCACATATGATGTTTACTAAGTCAATTTAACTGAGAGCACAAATATTCCAAAACATATTTTAAAAAAGGCATATGCAACTGAGGAGCAGTAAAGCGAGTATGAAGTGAGATTCAGCAGTGGAGAGAACTTTCATTTGGTGAGCACTGAGAAGTGTCTTGTGTCTCTCTCCCTCACAACTCACTTGTGACTCAGTTTTGAGACTCTGGACTCAGGGATAAGAGAAATGCCTTCACTTTTGTTATTGGTGACTTAAGAGTGTGGTAGCTGAAAAAGATCTGTACACCCTAAACAGAACAGTGAATTATGGGTGGATTGATAAGGTACTATGATTTTCTAAAAAGAATATTAGGAGAAATCTTGAAGAATCTAAAAATAATCGTAATTGTTGTTTTAACCACGTGTGAGAGAGAGCCTCAACACCTCAAGAGTTCATGTGTTCACTTCATTATGTAGCCAGGTAAGGTAGACGGACATTCTATGTGCATATAATCAAGCTATTATTCTACCTATTCTTATTCTAATTCTAACTATTCAAACGGCATAAATATCCAAACAGAGAATGAGGACTTCAAGCATTTGTTCCCGTCCGTCTGCTATATACAGTACATTAATTTGCTGTGATTGTCTAATGCTGATCCATTACCTTATTGCGGTATCTGCTGCTTGTTCGTGTGGTAACTGCTGTTTTCCCTTGGCTTTTCACTGGCTTAGTTGATACCGGAACTATCTCTGGATCTGCAACTAAAACATCTGCAAATGGAAATAAAAAACACTGAAAATCAAGTATTCCACCTGGAAACTGTACTCTGCAATATAGGACTGATGGACTGCACTAAAAAGTAATGTACCCTCTTCCTTGTCACTGTACTGATCCTCAGTTGCATGCGTGTTGCCATTCTGACTGCCGCCAGCCTTCAGGGTGACTGTCTCTGGAACTGCTGTCTCAGGTTCAGGTGGCATGGTTTCTGAAGGCTGATCTAACAGTTTTTGGAGTCTCTTCTCATACAGTTTACGAGTTGATGCTGTCAAACAGAAAAGCAAGATGATAAATGAATACATGCTTTGGAAATAGCACAAAAGTTCAGAAACGCATAGTTGGGATGGGTCGCTAAAGTAATGTACAGTAAGTAATAATGTAATGTCCCACTATTTGCAATAATGATATCAGAACCCGATACCAGTAACTTCACAAGTGATGTAGGGTTTATTTTCCTGCAAATTAAGTGAACGGTCGCAGCTAATTCATTTCTTTACACTGCAGTCTAGGGATTACATGGGTTGTGACAGTAGACATCGCACATAGTCCCATAAAAAAAAGTGTCTTTGAACGAAGTTGTGGAATCCAATCCATACACAGTACCAGAAGGGTGTGTTCCAACTAATCTGTTGGTGTGTGTGTGCGTGCAGTAAACCCACAATGTAAAATCTAATATTAAAAATATTGTTCTGGTGCTGAAATCTGATTTGCCTCACACCAGTTCTCTATAAAAGTGACAGATTTTAAAAGCCAAAAAAGCATTACACTAGGGAATTACAGATCTAAACATTTTAAGGCAGTTTTGATTCACTCAGTTGATTAGGTAGGGTAATAAGCCTACTCCTTATACTGCCTGGCAACACGCATAAGTACAGCATTTAAAATGCTGTTATTTTAAACGTAGCCTTTTAATGCCACATGTAGCAGGGCAGACTCATTAAACTGTTTAACTGTTGCCGAACACAGTTTTACTACACAATCTGCAAGAGCAGACAATGATTTTTTGAATCAGTGTTTTGCTGGCACTTATGTAGATACTAATAAGCATGATAATTATACACAGGTTGGAACACTGAACTATTGGTGTTAATTAATTAATTGATCAAGCAGGAAAAATGGATACAGACTTTAACTTAACAGGATTCTCACTAAAGAGTGAAAACAGGAAACTCACCAACTATAGGACCTGGATTGATACCATACTTCAAGAGCTGATCCTTTAAGTCACTGTTAGTCAGACCGGCAACATCCACATCCTCTTTTCGATTCTTATCTGTCTTTTTGGTAGCTTTCTGTACATTGATCACAGACCAACTTAATAAGATTTACAGTTCAAAATCAAACAATGTTTTATGGTGGTGAATAAAAGTCCTATTTACCTTTCCTGAACGGCTCCTATTAGAGATCACAGGAGTTATCTCCTCGTCACTGGAGAAGGTGTCAGGTGGAGGGGTTTTCTTTTTGTTCAACACAGTAAGATGCTTCAGGTAAAGCTGCACGTAAACATCTTTCTTGTGTTCACCACTGGGAAGAGGCACATCATTTGCCTGCAGTTCACTCTTCAGCTTGTCCTTCGTGAGGATGGATGGGTCTTCAAGGAATTCCGCCATGCTTTTCTAGAACGCTGTTGAGAGGTCAACACAGTAAGAATGGTGTACAATGCAGATACAAAAGTGAATGATTAGTAACTCGCAGTGTTAAAACAAAACATCTTTCTTTTTAATGTGCACAATATGAATACTTACTGTATGGATAAATAGCAGTAAGCCTCTTTAATTACACTTTTATAAATGCTAAGTACACACACGCAGTATCAAAACTATTAGATAAATTCCACCACAGTAAACGGCTAAATATATTAATGAAAAGCTTGCGACTTAATGCACTGAATGAAATTAAAAATACGAATAAGAAATGAAATCATATCCACGACCACAAAGACCTAGGTGGCAGTAAAGTGGTGCATTCAAGCCAGGCTGGGTCGCACAAAGGCATATTTAGTTGTTTTGGGGGGAAAGGAAGCCGGTCAGGTGATCATTAGAAATGCCTTATACAGCGTGGATTTTCTGGGGGGTCTAGAAAAAAAATGTACTCCATTTACATTATTTCTCATTGTGGAAAAAGCAGCTCAGTACTCAAATTAACAACAGGATTCAAAGCACCATATATCCGATTTGAAACTATATA
>JAUZST010000792.1:3378-13588 GCA_034779995.1 Parotocinclus haroldoi
ATATACACATATATATATATATATACATACACACACACACATATACATATATATATATATACATATACACATATATATATGTGTATATGTGTGTGTGTGTGTGTATATGTTTATGTGTGTGTGTGTGTGTGTATATATGTTTCAGCCAAAAAGTTTCTCTACTAAAATATTTAACACAGAAATATTCCTCCAATACACCATCTAAATGACCAGTTCCAAAGATGCTGAGGCACACGTACATGCATGCACCCCAGGCTACCGCTCAAGAGAGCTGCTCCTGTTTCAAAACCAATTCTAAAGCTAACATTTTTACTATAGTGTTTACTATAGTTTACATAAATGTCATATTTGTTCACTCTGATGTGTTGTTAAGAGGAGGCCAAAAAGTTTGCACAGTGGTTTTATATCTGCATTTACTCATGCAAAAGGAAAGTCTCAAGTTTATTAGGAAATACTAACACGGAGTGACAAACACACAAACTTTTGTGTACTCTTGGGGGTGAGAAATGGTTTTCGGTGCACCAACAGTGCCAAAAGTCATTTAGAGTCTACATGTCACCGCTCAATCATCCTTGCTCAGTCATGATTTGCCAAAACACAGTTCAGCCTCTGGATAAACCACGGCAGCTAAAACAATAATCGCTGTCTGTTTAGACTGTGTACCTTTGAAAGACAGGGTGAAACTGAGAAAGCAGGAGAGCGCATTGAGTTAATCTCACATAACCAATTAAAAGCCTCAGAACCAGCTTCTAATTTAAAAGGTCCACAAGCATATATAAAAGCAGTTATATTTTATAAGCAGTAAATTGTTTATTTTCATTTAGACCCGTGGTCTCCCATAAAACAACAACAACACAAAAAAAACCCCTATTTACAGTAAAGTATAGAATATCAAAATTAGCGACTATACTGAATGATGTATTGTAACAAAAACAAAAAGGGTTACTCCACTAACAGGCTGAGAGCACTGCTGCTCAGCAGTCGGCAGGAGTAACATCTTAATGTACATTACTTGCCTGTAGAAATATTGAAATTCGAAATTAAGAATACAATGTTTGCTGAATGTGTATTTGTGTATTGTAGCATTTCAATCGTCAAGTCAAATAGCATAAAACAATCCTGCAAAATCCAAGTACCTGTATATTGCAACGTTTAGTGTTAAAAGCAGCAACTGTGAGACAGAATGCACATAGACGATTTGGCACATGTAACAAAAAAAAGATCCATCAGGCAGGAAAGGGGGAACCAAATCAGAAAGTCTCCTGCTCCACTATTCTGCACTGATCTCACTGAAATTAGAAAGGTTTAAATACTCAGGAGTTAACCAGTTAAGAGATTTCCCCATTGAGAATCATGAATATTGGGCTTTCTTTATCAGAATAATTACTTAATAAATAATCAGAATCAGAATAAATAATTAAACTATTTCCCAAAGATCTGAGAAATTTTGTCATCTCAGTTTCACAATAATATTGACACTGTAAAAAAAAAATCTACAATATACATGTACATGCTTTTACAGTATCAACAGTTCAATAGCAAACAATATTTATATTTACCAATTAGGTGCTTTTTGTGTACTGTAGACAGTTACCTATACACTTTCCAGAAGTGAACTAACAAAAGGAAACAGACGCTGCTGCTGCTGCATTTACCTGTGGGGACCAGTCCAGGCAAGTGACCACTCTGTGCTTGGACCAGTGTTCATCCATGAATTTCCTGTTAAGAGACAGTTTTGCTCCAGCCTGCATTTCACTGCATCACAGACAGAACATGAACGTAAGGTACAGCTTAGCCAAAAGAATGTAAACAATCAATCCATCGCACCAATGAATAACTTTCACAAACATGTCTGAAGCCTTAGTTCAGCAATGGAGCGCAGATGTACAGTAAACATTTGTGCATAAACAGTTTTACTTTATTCCCCCTTTTCTCCCAATTTGACAAGTCCTATTCCCCAGTCTTTGACATCTCCTGCCGTATGCACGACCACTGCTGAAGGAGGAAGGCCGCACGCCAGCAAGTGTCTCAGCTAAACTCGCCGACAGTGACCGCTTCTTTTCGATTGGCTTATGGATCGGCTGTTACAGCGGCAGGGAGACGATCCATATACCTCCTTCAGACATGACCAATTGTGTCTGTGTGGCACCAGGCCAGAGGCAGGGCTGAGTTTCGATAAACTCAAATCAATATCAGCCGTAGATGGCTAGCATATATGAACGCTGGAGCCACGCCAGCACTGGTCTTTAGTTTAAAATATATAAACAAGACGGTGCAAATTCCTATACAATTATGGCCTTCTTTATTAGTTTGTCAGTAGACATGGCATTTTACTTTTAAATATTTACAGTTCCACTAACCACACAGATGCATGTTGTAGTTCTAGAATTTCCTACTGTAGTAGGCTACCTGTTTCTCTACACACTTTTTGTGTGTAGTTATTCCTTCATGTTATTCCTCTCTGTTCTCTAATGATCAGGAGCCCTACAAATCAAGTACCATATGGATGGTGGATCACACACAGTACTGCAGTGACACTGATGTTGTGTTGGTGGGCTTTTGTTTGTATTGCAGATATGATTGGATCAGACACAAAAGTGCTGCTGGAAAAGTGTGTTAACTCACTTTGCACTCTAGTAAACAAATTTAACTGACGTAACTGTTGTTACACTGTTTCTGTTAGTCAACCTCTAATCCCTCAGTTCTCACAGGATGCTGACGGCTGGGCTTTTTCAGTTGGACTATTTTCAGTGCGGCTGTGACACAGAGGTGTCTAAAAACTCCAGGAGCACTTCTATGCCTTATCCCATTATACCAGTACAACACACACAAACACCAGCACCACACCAATTTCACTGCAGTGCTGAGAATGATCCTCTCCATAAAGTACTTGTTCATTACATCTGCGGCTGGTCGTCTGTGTGTATTGTATGCTGCACATTGCATCAGTGATGGTTAAGATTCTGTGCTCTTGATCAATTACTAACTACATTTTCTCTTTTCTCTCCAAGATTAAGTTACAGCCCCTCACACAAAGATGTTCATCCACTTCAACATCACTCTACTGGTTTCCATTAACAGAAACCAGTCTTACCATGCCCAGGCCCCAGAGGACAGATGGGACGATGTGCCTCCAAAAACTTTACCACTGAGGACTCAAAATACTAAAGTGGCCCTGTACAGTAGACAAAATAATTGGTGATATAAATATTTGTTATGATATTCTACTCTATTTTAACTATTTTATTTTTCAGTTAATATTTACCTAGTATTAATATTCCTACAAACTTACAAACTATTTACAATTACATCTAAGCCACCCAAGGAGAACGTGTCCCTTTTTGAATTTTGGTCCTCCCAAGGTTTCTTTCTTACAACATTTCCACTGTAAACTGTCGCCCAAGGCCTGTTCAATTTAGGATTGGCCTTAGAAAATAACATAACATTGTAAAGCTGCTTTGAGACGATGCTCCGTGGTAAAAAGTACTATAAAAATAAATCTGAAGTAAACTGAATTGGTCCTGTGAAAATTAAAGAAGAGGGTAAAGGGGACTAACAGTATCAGGAGAACAGATGTACTACAGTCTGTAATTGTAGAAATATAATAGAATTATTGTATGTGGAACTGCTAAAATGGACATTGACTGTCAAAACAAGGATGTGATTTTTTTATTTACTGATATATGATATATTTATATGATCACAAGCCAAATAAGTCTTTAGACTTTTAAAAATTTTGTCAGGTGGTGATGATCCACCATAGTCCATGGTGTTTGCACAGTGCCAAACTGGACAACCTTCCCTATATTTATTTATTTTTTGCATTATTACCCATTAAAACCTAAGAGCAAACTAAAAAATTGCCAACCACACGTTAATTGAGTTAATTGATATAAGTAAATATTGAACTAATATTTGGGTTGTGAACTAATTACTGATATCGAAGGATACAATTATCAGCTAAGCCTAATAAAAAAAGCAAGCACTTTGGCTTAGTACCCCTCTTTCTCCTCAAGGTCACGTCCACTGTAGTCAAAGAAAACGTCCACATGTTCAGACAAAGCCCTCTCGACGATGCGTGTGCTGTGGTCAAAGAAGTTCATGAACTCGTCAGAGTGCAAGATCTGCAGCTTCTCTTCCTCAGTCAGCTCATGAAGGGACACTATATGAAGACAGTATACAATTGATATACCCTAAACAGATAAAGTGCACTGCTTATAATCGTTTATTGTAACTTTTGGTAAAGGATCTTTATCTTCACTGTAAAAAGTCCCTCAGCACAGACGTTACATAACGTTGTTAACGTCTAATGGTTCTGTGTCCATTGAGTTGAGTTGAAATATTACTGATCTGGAAAGTTAGTGTCCTTCTGGCAGCTTGAAGAAAATTAAATAACTATATTGTGAATACATTTTCACCATTTTCATTGATTAGCCCAACCTTAGTCGCTATCACTAAATCGCTTAATCAATGACAAAAAAAATTTTGATGTCTCCGGAGCATTGTAAAACCAAGCAGTCTTCCAAAGGTAGAACAGCAACTAAACCAGTCTGATAGGTCCTTCACCTAAGCAAGCAGGAATTTTATCCCAGTGCTCTGGTACACCTGAGGGATGTTGGTGGGTTTCCTCAGGTGTACTGCTTTCACAACAGGACTTGGCAATTATAAAACACAACTTTATCCTTTATTAACCATTCCTTACTAGATGACTGGCTTGCTTCATGACCCACATACACATGAAATTGAGTTCATGGACAAACGTCCTGACATTTTACTTGCATTCATTGTTAAATCTATGATGGCAAGCCATTGAGATGCAGGAAGTCTCAAACCATGATACTACCATGTTGTGACGATCAAACTTCGTTAGCTTGTTGTTCTTTAAATACCACAGCTTGCCTACTCCAAACAGATCAATGATTCCTTTAACTGAAAACATCCGACTCATTCTCATTTCACCTTCAAATGAACTACTAATCCTACAGATTCACATAATTTTTTCACTCACACTAAGTAATGTTGGACAAAATATTTGGCCACATATAAGATAAGTAATCCAGTTAGACAGAACACATTTTATAGGTAATTAATGCAGAAATCCAACCAAAGTCCACATGATTTAAAGCTATTCTTGCAACAGTACATTTATGGGATTGTGTGATTGTTTCTTAATGAAACTCTCCCTGTAATTAAGATGATGGGATAGTTTGGTGTTGGGGCTACTGTTCTCTTGATAATCCTAAAAGTACTTCTTATTATCCAAGCACTTTTGTTCTAATACTACAGTAAAACAAAACCAGAACATTAAAAAAAACACACCTTCTTCTTCTGCTGCTTCCTTTTGTACTACGGTCTCTTTCTCCGTCTCCGTCACTTGATCCACAGGAGCCAGCTCTTCCTCATCATCTTCCTCTGTTAAGCAAACAGTGCCATCATGAGATTATCAAAACATCACACTCAACAGCAACATCTCCTTTTATTCCCCACACGACACAATTTGCCCAGGGTTTGTATACCAATGCAAAGCCATGTACAAACTACAAATTAGCCATCTTTGAAGAAGGAAATACATTAACAACAGCTGCAAACTAAAGATTTGCAAATTTGATGGCTGCCCACAACCAATGTTTCCACCACACAGAAAACTACATCTGGACAAAACAATGCAATGGCTGCAACTCCGCGTGTTTTACTGAACTTGGAAAGAATAACAAACCCTTCACAGATACAGAGATGTTAAAGGTATGCAGTTAATAAGAAGGATGGGGTTTTATATCATAATGAAAAAGCAAAGAAAAAAAGTTTTAAACTTGCTAAGACAAGTGTCATTATCAGACAATATTGCGATTGTGAGTAAAAGTGGAAATTCTGGGAGACTGTACTACTACTTTCAGATAGTTAATTTAAAGTTAATTTCATATGATCTTCTTGAGATGGGTCGGACATAGAACAGCTATCTGCGTTCATGACATTTCTTGGAGTGTGTGTGTATGAATTTGAAAATGAACTTTTTTCTACGTAGTCTGCAAAAATAAAAATCCTTGTACTTTTCTGAATGACACCAAAGAGAAAAACACCAATACCATACGAGATTTTTAATGTGACAATGCCTCAGCTTAATTTGCACTTGCAATTCAAAAACCATACTCTTTCAAACATGTATGAAGCTTTCCATGCAAAAACGGTGCTGACTGAACAAGATATAAGGAAGAAAGCTGAATGATCAAAATGTATAGCTCTACTGTGAAAAGCCAAAATGCAACACGGATCTCCAAGGCATACCCTTATGATAAGGCTGACTGGAAATTTCAAGGAGCATTCTGAGAGCTTCAGCCTCTCAAATGAAATCCTTTTGTATCTCTAACAGCTGCTTCCATTTCTTCAGATGGCCAGTGGGCTGTTGAGGTCAAAAAGTTACTTCCATATCTAGAGGAAGAATACGTTTAAAAATGGCTAAATTAAATTTAAGCAGCACAAGGCTGCCTGTGTGTATGACTTGTGAAGATAAAAATGCCTTGCCAATTTCGACACAAAAGAGCAACTCAAAGGCTGCTTCTCACACCTTATGTTGATGATTAAATGTGATTTTTAATCATAAGTTTTTAAATTTACCAAATTGTTGTGAGCAGTATGTTTGGGGACCTTTAGTTTAACGTAGGGTGGCTTGGTGGTGCAGAGGCTGGCACTGTCACCTCACAGCTCCGAGACCCCTTGTTTGATCCTGACTCCGAAATCCAAAGACGCGTATTATTTCAACTGCTGTTTCTAAAGTTCCCTTAGTGTGCGAGTACCGATGTTACAATTTATGTGACCTACAACAGATTGGCACCCTATCTAGGGTTGTTCCTGCCTTTTGCCATGTGTTGGCAGGTGGGCACTAGCTTAAGAGTCTGACCAAATACGTTAAGAGAAAGCGGCAAAGTCTGGCCAAGCAATCCAACTGAATTAGGATATACACAGACCAACTAAAACATTAAAACCATGCATGGTTAAGATACTGGACTATAGTCCAGAAGGTCCTGGGTTCAAATCCCACCTCTAAAACTGCAAATTGCTTTTGTTGAGTCCCTGAGCATGGCCCTTAACAAAAAACTGCATAGACTATAAGGTTGTATCAATTGCAAGTCGCTATGGATAAGGGCGTCTGCTAAGAGCGACTTTAACAATGATCAGACAACTTGGTGAGGGCATCTCCTAACAAGGTTGTTGTGAGTACTAAGCAGCACCTGAGTCACTACACACATTACAGGGTCTCCTTCAGGGTCCCATCAGAAAATCACTGTGTGTATGGCATAAGTATGCTCTGTTTAACGCTTAGTTCAAATTAACATCCGTTTGCTTTAACGATCTTAAGATCTTATGGTCTTAAGACTAACAATAGGAAATATAGGAAAACTCAGTCTTATATTCATCTTATTGCAATCTAAATGACAAAAGCAATATAAGCGATCCATCGAGACACTGCTGACAGAAGTTGCGGACAGAAATATAGAAAAGAATTGCAGTACTAAAAAACTTGAAAGCATTCGACACTATTTATTTTCTGTTTCAAGTTTTCTACAAGACATACAGAATTACTGCACTGCACAGTACAGTACCTTAATAAATGTTTTCAATCAAATTTTCATTTTAATTAGTATTATTGTTTAAAATAAAACACTATGTGCAAAGTATCTACACTATTATGGAATTGTCTGGTCAATGTCCATTTTTGACAGCGTCCTGCTTCACAGAATGTAAGACAGACAAGCTGGGCAAAGCACAGGCACCATTGTACTATGCCGCGCCTTATGATATTTCAACATTCTGATAAGAAACTGATAATAAACAACTAGCGATTCGTAGTGCAATACTCTCTCGTTCCGATGAAGCAATCGTCAGTGTGTGACATCACGTTGCGGGAGTGATGAGTGCTGGGGAATGTAAATAGGAAATGCCGTTTACTCCGGGTACTCCGGTTTCCTCCCACAGTCCAAAGAAATGCATGTTAGGTTAATTGGTGTCTCTAAAAGCAGCCTTTAGTGTGTGACTGTGTGTGTGTGGCCTATGACGGATTGGCGCCCCGTCTAGGGTTGTTCCTGCCCTTCCGCCCAGAGTTGTCAGGTGGGCTGGCCCGTGACCCTGTGTCCCATTAAGTGGACGATAATGGATGGATGGATGAATGGATGTTTCACACGACTGTGCAATGCTATGTCAGATAAGTATTTCATAAGGGTGAAAAAAGAAAGAAAAATATAAATCCCAATTAACATTATACCAATTCGATGAAAAATACAAGTTGTAAATATAAGAAAACGATCAGTAACACAGCTAATGAACTTGTCAGCCATGAAATTGTTATTGTTGTGGCAACAAAACTTGATGTCATCAAACCCATCTTATGTGTTAGTAACTAAACCATGACATAGTCATGCCATTTTTCTGCTTAGTTAATGAGATCTGACTATTATGTAGGGAGAATACTTGTCAGCCCTGGTATCCTTTCGATTACATTAACATACACAGTTGCACATGCATACACATGTCCCACACACACAGAGGGCGGGCAGCAGGTGCCCCAAAGCGCTCCCATTGGCGTGGACAACTGACGGGTGGGGTGTGTAAGGCAGATGGCTCTACTGGGATTGTGTTTGAGAGAGAGGTGGCATAGAGATGGCACTGAGTTTTTCTGCCTGACTGCCCCTTCTCAAGACTCTCCGGAACCACAAGCCTATGCAATTACCAACACGACAGGGGGTCTGACGAATGCTATTCAACTGGCAAGGATGTGCAACAAAATACAGCTTGTGGCCGTGACCAGCTGGCAAGCCACACACTGCTCCAACAAAAGGTCAAGCTTTTCTCAAACACACACACACACACATCGTGATCATTTGAAACAAATCCATTGCTTACTGCAAGTTTAAGAAAAAAAAAAAACCTTAACACCCCCAGAACAAAGAAAAATTAAAATGACATATAGACACTTTCAGACATTGGACACATTTTATGAAAACTGATCGTAAAGTCTGAAGCAGTGGGCAAAAAAAAAAAACGCTCTTCCCTGAGAAAATCAAAATGATAATGTCATCTGTCAGGTTTTCCATTAAGAAGGTCTTCATCGCTGTCTTTGAACAGAGCTTTGAGTTAAGGGTGGGGGGAATAAGGGGTAAAAAAAAAAAAAAAAAAAAATGAGGAAAAGGAAAGGGCAGGAAGACAGGGGATGGTTCTGATGAGTTTACAGAGTCACGCTGATGACACAAGCCATCTCATAACGTTGAGCCCTTAGTCGGGGAAGGAGAGAGGGGAGAAGGTTAAAATCTTTCCTTTCAAGGGCCTCAATCAGGCTCAGACGAAAACAGTAATCAGTGTCTCTCAGTGCAGGGCCCAAACGCATGCCGCAGTGCTTTCTCTGCCAGCCAGGCCCAAGCAATCAATTTGCCAGGCATTAGCAACTTTAAGACAATCTGAAAATAAAAAGTATAATGCACCTGCCAGCCAGAATGGCCATTTGGAGAAAAGCTAGTGATCCTGGTGACCTCACACGGGTAAAAGGAAGAGCTCTGGTACAAAGAGAGACTGGGGATGGGGGAGGAAGGAAAAATAGAAACGTTTAACAGAATTCACCCTGATGGCAGATCCCCTTCCCCGGCGACACCTCATCTCAAAGCAACCCAATTATCGCTTTTGTATCATTTAAGGAATAAAAGCTTTTGGAAGCATATAAGGGGAGGGCAGAAGGACCAGGGGAGTAATCACCAGCTTTTGTGAAAGGACAATATATTAATGCAAACACACCATGGGTTCAGAGGTTGTTCTTGTACAAGCCTAACGCTCTTTGATCTGTAGCGCAGGTGCAGGGGGTCTGAGAGAAACACAGACACAGAGAAGACTCTCTGACTCTCTGAAAATCTGACTTCCACATTTCAATATAGCAACATGGGATGAGCAAACAAACCTCAGCCCTCTGCATTGAGCTTCCTAAATTAGGCCTTTGCTTATATTGGGGATGCTAAATGGTGCAGCTGTAATAGACTTTACTTTTGAATGACTTTTTAGCTAAGACGGCACAAGCAGTTAAACATGTCAGCTACAATTTTCATTCATAACTTCATTTACCAAGGTAATTGAATTGTGGTTTTAGAACAGGGAAATCTTTCAGACATAATACATTTATTTTGGCGGTTGATTGTCCTGAAATGAAGAAAAATAATGAAAAAAAATGTATGTA
>JAUZST010000792.1:13688-35798 GCA_034779995.1 Parotocinclus haroldoi
CCAAGTATATATAACAAATGTATTCCCCAATAACTGCTACATAAATCATACATACCTACACTTATACACTCATATACACATGAGTATACACTTATACTCATAAAATATAATCTAAAAAATATTATAACCAAAAGTGAACCTTATTAGGCCTCCTGTTCGGGAAACAATTGATTGCTTGGGAGCTTAACTGAAGATAGATTGCAAACGAATCCCTTGGTTGCACCTCTCCGCTGCTATTCTGACAATGTATTTAGTCATGTCCAATTCAAACAGATGCAAGTAATGCTGCCTGCAGAGAGATTTCCATCTCAATCATTTTTAAAGGGAGTGCACATATTGTATATCCATCACAGATCTATATGCTCCATAATCAAGCACAACTGTTACAGCAAGGGGATGCAGTCTGCTAAATTATTGTTTTCTCTATAATCTCCAACAGTAATTAATTTAAGATCTCCTAATGAATCCTTTGCTTAACAGTTATCGTACATTCATGATTTATGCCTAGGTAAGTGCCTTGTGACCGGCCTGCAGTGACAGCCTGCATGCGCAGCTGAACAGAGATCTAAGAGTCTAGGGTGCTCGATGCCCATCAAACACAGGAAAAGTGGTTCTGGGTCTCTGGCTTTGACTGAAAGCACTTCTAATTTGCTGAGGTTAGTGAGGGGTTTGATGTGTTTGTGTGTGTGTGAGAATGAGACTTGTAGAGAGTGATTATTTGTGCCTGTGTGTATCTCCAGGGGCAACAACAGTAGGATGAGAGGCAGGAAGAGAGCTGAGCTCCCAACATCTGGTTCTGTAAGCTCCCTGGACTCTTCGACTCTCGCTGTCTCACACACACACACACACACCACACAATGCCGCACTCTGATCTATACCGATCAAAGCCTACCCTGCCACCACGTACACGTTAGCTTATGCAGACACATACACACACCAGTCCAAAAGCCCAAAGCAGCAATTCTGAGTGCATCATTTGCTTGGTTTGGGAAAATGTATGCTAGATATTTGTCTGTGTTTTGAGAGCTCTTAAGCAAGGGCAAAGCCCAGGGCTCTTGTCTGTGTACACACGTGCTTTATGTGTGTGTGTGTGTGTGTATTTAAACTGGATTTGGACTACCTCAGTGTGTTCTCCAGTCAGCTCTTTACTACTCTAAGGCCTTACATTCTAAAATACTGTATCTGTCAGACTTGAACTGTATTGGCTCACTGGGCTACAAAATGTGTTATATTTTTTTAACTTGTCCAGGATGTACAGTATTTTCCAGCCTGCCCGTACTGGGATATCTCAATCTGCATAACCCTATTATTCGGTAGTTTCTATCAGTCTTTATTAACAGCCCAAGAAGCAGAAGCCAGTATGACTCATTCTGATGCCATTAATACACTGAATTTCCTAAGTGTATTAGTATAGATGCACCAGTTTTGTAAGTGTCTAATAGAAACCTACATTTGTGTCTGTATTTTAAGTATATTTATAATTTGAAAGTGAAAACCTATAAACCAATTCAAGTAAGCATTTTAAAAATCCTTTAAACATTCCGCATTTTTTAAGGTCCAGGTAGAGCAGTCTGGAGCTGGGTATTCTGGTTTCCTCCCATAATCTAAAGACATGCAATTTTTTAAGACCTCTGTCTTTAAAGTGAACAGATTTTGATCGGGTGGACGTTAAGTTAAACATACCTGTAAGTAACTAAGTAACTAATAGATTATCTTTAACCAGCTATAATCCATTAATGCCAAACTCAAAGAAAACTATAATAAAAAAATAGAATAGCTCTCTCTCTCTAGTTCAAAAGTAGATTTTATATAAATACACTTTACTATAATCTAGTACTTTATTACTTTATACGTACTACATCTGTGTCTCTCTCCCTCTCACATACACACAGACACATACAGACAGACACACGCACATGCGCACACGCACTCGCACACACTCGCACACAGACACACAGACAGACACACGCACACACAGACGCACGCACACAGACACGCACACCTAGCCTCATAAAATAATGTAGCCATATCATACACAGTTGAATCGATTTACCAGTTCAAATCTTTTTTTTTACCCCTAATCTTAGATAATGATAATGCTGACTCCTGAACATACTCTGTCTGTAAAATGCTCAAGTTCAAAATAAAAATATGCCCAGTGGTGATCCATCAGTGATGAATGGCATAGAGATGGGCTAACATTTACTTGTAGAGAATTCAGAAGATGCCCTTAGGAACAGTTCATTGACAGAGTTTGTGACATCTAAACAAAGAGTAGAATATTGCAAATGGAATGCATGGAGTACTCGTTTGTGTTCATTAGGAACTGACCTTTCAGAGACTATGCTAAGAAAACAGCATAAAAAGGAAAGGAAGACAGACAGCATGTCAAACAAGTGTGTGAGAAAGAGACAGAGATGAGTGGGGTCACCTGCTCTGCCTCTCACAGCATTAGCTGCTATCTAAGTCAGGCGCACCGTGGTGAGCTGACAGTAATCCCGCGCCCACTGCAGTGCCGTAGCTGTGCTGCATTATCATAGATAATCCCATAATCCCTAGCACATTGCTAATCTCAATCCCACCCCCTCTCTTCCCTCACACACTAATCACTCTAATGATGGACCCCCGTCTCCCCTGGCAACCGTCGCTAGACATCAGTCCCCCCCAAACAGAGCCACCGCACACATACTTATGCATGCCTCCCAGGAAGCTCTCATTAATGGGATTCATAGCCCAGGGCCAAACAAAAACCAAACATATGTTCAGCAAATCAAAGTATGCTCTGTGTGTGTTTGTGTGTGTTTGTGTGTGTGTGTGTGTTTGTGTGTGTGTGTGTGTGTGTGTTTGTGTGTGCGTGTGTGTGTGTGTGTGTGTGTGTGTGTGAGAGAGAGAGAGAGAGACCATAGCTATGCGAGTCTGATTATGCCACAGCACTGCTGATTGGGTGAAAGCTCTGGCATGCCAGATTTATATCTACAAGGCTGTTGTAAAGAGACAGAGCTGGTAGTTCTATACTGAGTCCATTATTAAGTCCAGTCTTAAGAGTAAAATGACAAGCCCTGTTTTCAGAGCTCCAGGAGCCATTCACCACTTTGCTATTCCAAACACTGCCACTGTGCGACAAACTGTGCTTGGTGGGTCAATCATATTTGGGCACAGTACAGATGATCTATTGTGAGTCACTCTTAGATACTTCACATATGGACTATCTAATATTTAGATTTTCTCTTTAGTAAGGAGATGTTTCTAGATCTAGATTACATAAGTTGGGCTGATGCTAACTGCAAGCACTGTCTATGATTATTACTGTTAGGATACAGGAGAAGACAGGACAGGAAACAGACAGACAGTCAGCCAGAGAGATAGGAATTATGCTTGCAAAACATATCCAATTTGAGGCAAATGGGAAAAGTATGTGATGTATCTTACAGTTGGGTTTAACATGCTTTTTGCAATAGCACAAAAACATTAACCTGCCCAAACAAAGCTATAATTCAAAATATTTTTCCATTAATTTGGAGACAAACTACAACATAGTTATTGTATAAAAAGTGTTTGACACCAAAGTTAAATTTAACATGTAATTTTTATAACTGGCTACTTCTGCATTTAGTTAACATGGGCTACAGAATAATACGTTTTTAGTGAAAATGGTTATACTATGGTAAAACTAAAACTAGTGTAATATAAGGCTACTGGGTGCATAGGTTTGGATCCAGCAACTTTCTATACATACAATAATATTGAAATAAATAATAATAATACTATTAAAATGATAATTAATTTACACCTGTTATACGTCTATCATCAGTCATGGGTTGCATGCTCACACATAAAGAGTACTAGTTAAAAAAAGACAACTAATAGTCAGACAAAGTAAGTAAGTCTTTTCATTACTATATGTATTAGATTTTGATATATTGAAATACTGTAATAGATGGAGCATTTAGACCAATCCCTTACCTCATGTTTAACAAATTAAGCACTGATATATGGTATATAGAATGTAGGGAATAGAAAGTAGGGGAACACTTTAGATATGGTCTACAACTTAGAACTGAATTATATAGTTATAGATGTTAATGTATTAACAACACATTCAATTCGACAGCCCTGGTGTTAAATAAGCTTGGTTGTAGTTCCACCAAATAAGAATAAATAGCTAAATACTGCTAAAATGAGTGCTTAAAATAAAGATCATCATCAAAGGTAATCGTTTTGCATCAAAGATCTGAGATTTGTCAAATAATAACAGGATTTAATGATGTTATACTAAACCAGAATTGACACCCTCAAAATAGTTTGATTGATGGGATTACTCTAGAGAATTCTTTACAACAAAGCATAAAAAAATCAACTCTTCAGATGTTTTAAATTTGCATGAATAAAAACCAAGCAAACTTTATAACATGACCAGGGCAATTCAACAGCAGACTACTGCAGCAGCCAGCAGTCTGGGTTGATTATAAAGAGAAATGCAAAATATAGTATAGACAGGAATCAATGCAAATAAATACATTTAGATGATTCAGAGTGAGTTATCAGGGATGCCAGCCATTTGAAGTTATTTGTAGCATTACAGCTAATTTATAAGTGCAGCTGTTCATGGGAAAACACTAAAGATATGACACATTGATACAATATAAAGTAGTCAGTCTACAGCTTGTATAACTGTACATTTGCTGTGTCCTCAAAACTAACTCAACACACAGCCATTAATTTCTAAACCGTGATGATACCTTTAAGTAAAAATTACCAAATTGTCCATTTTCCCTATCTTGTTTTTCTTTAGTATTACAAGGTCTCAGGTGTCAGTGGGGAGCGTGTGATAAAGTGAGGATTACAAAGTCAGGTGTGTCTTACCTACAGTCAAGCATTGTGGTGGGAATGTTATGGTTTGGGGCTGCATGAGTGCTGCCAGATGTGGGAAGCTAAAGTCCGTTAAGGAAACCACGAATTCCAACATGTATTTTGACATACTGAAGCAGAGCACAAGCTATTCCCTTCTGAAACTGGGTGACAGGGTAGTATTCATACATGATAACGATCCCGAACACACTTTTAAAATTTAAATTTAAAATTTAAAAACTTTTCACTTAATGGTGTACTCACTTTGTACTCACAGCGGTTTAGATATTAATGGCTGTGTGTTGAGTTACTTTGAGGGCAAAGCAAATTTACACGGTCATATAAGCTGTATAATGACTTTATATTGTATCAAAGTGTCATATCTTTAGCGTGTCCCCTGAAAATATATATAATAAAATATTTACAAAAATGTGAGGGTTCAACTTACTTTTGTGAGATACTGTATATCACATGTTCCACCTTCGCCAGCACTCTGTTTGATTCCACTTTTCTGTTACTTTCAGTTGTTAATTATTTGAATTCAATTCAGATGGAATCAATTTTATGGATATATGTCAGTACAATAATGATACTTCTATAATGATAAAGAATTATTTTGAAGTCATATTGGTATGAGCATTCAGAATAGTGTTTCAGTACTAAAGATTCTGGTACTTTGTACAATTTGTGTCTACTAATGGGCCTGTTAAGGTTCTCCTAATAAAGTCTGTGTACCTTCAGGTGCCTGGTGCCTGCGTGTTTGTGTTATCATGTTCCCTAGCGTATACATGTATGAAAATCCTTACCTTGTCTGTATTGAGTAGCTCTGTCTCTGTCTTGGCTAGTCTTTACTACAGACACTTCAGCTGAGCCTCTTTCTTTACTGCCACCTTCTTTCTGTCTGTCACTATTGACAGATCTGACCTTAAACAGAAAACAAAAATTCACATAGAAACACAGATATCAGCAGTGCAGCAACGACAAATACAAACACAGAAAAAATGGTGAGAAGATAGTAGTTCAATACACACTTTAGGGATTTATTTATTATTTGCACCCATTTGCAGAGCTTTACTAATGTGCAGGCACTATATTTTCTTTTTGTCACGCTCTCTCTTTCTCTCTGTGAGCAGGGTTTCTGTCGCACAAGCTTAATTGTAATGCGGGAAATAACGAAGGCAGCTGCTAAGACTTGCTCACATATTTAATTTTATCTTTGAATAAAGGAGCTATAGGAAAGTATTAATCTGCTTAACATTTCTAAGTACATCCTCCAAAGGATTTTGCTTTTTTAATCTTACATATGCTCAGCAGAGTTACTGGCAAAAACTGTACGTTTTCTTCATCTCATCCTTTCAACATCAAATGGTGAGCAGCAAAAATTGGATCAGACTTCAAAGCCAGGCGATATGCTCCAAGTCACAGAGTGGCTCCTCTATTTCACATATTGAATTCGAGCAGGATATCAAAGTGCTAGCAAAGAACCTCAGGTCTTTACTAAAAAAGGGCCCTAACATCTGTAGAGAGAGAAGCGCAAAGACAAATCACCTCAGGGAGAAGCTAGCATTTACTCTCCAGCACGGATTTCCAGCCTTTTGATTCACTTCTTCCCTGTACCCTCCCCTCCTCTCTCTCTCTCTCTCTCTCTCTCTCTCTCCCTCTCTCTCGCTCACTGTGCTGAGATTGGAGCTCAGTATGAGAGCGCTTCCTGTCTTTTGTCTTTTTCACAAGTCTCAAAATAGAGCAACCCAAAGAGCTTAAGTGTTACATGCAGCTTGATGAACACAGAGTAACGTGGTATAAAGGTGCATTATGATAGTCATTCCTGACCTTGTCATCACAGGTTTGAGAGTCTTTTCTTTGTAGTGTTCCATTTCTGAAGAGAGGATAAAAGTATGATTACTGACTAAGCAGTGAGGAAAGCATAGAGTTAACATTAATGATAAATTCCATGTGGTACAGTTTACATAACAATAAATATTCATATGCAACAGTGCAGAGCCAAGTGAAAGACAATGTCCCAGATATATCAGAATGAAAAAGATTGATTGTTGAGAACCAAGACAAAAATGAATAAAAAGAAAACTTCACTCATTAGTGTTTACACTAGCTAATGAATCTTCTAGAACGAAAATGGGCAGTTGCTGTCAAAATAAATCTATATGGATCTGCTCCAAAATGATTAAACAGAATAGCAAAGTTTGATGTTTCAAGTTTCACCGCAGAGAATTAGGATGTAAACAAGCTCGCAAAAATCCCTCCAGAAAAACCACACGCACACACCCAAACATAAACACACACAAACACACACATCTAAAGTTTGGAAGTGTTAAACGAGTAGTCAAAAGTCAATTTTTATTAATATATAAGCCTTTGTCTGATTGCACCATTGTATTGCTGTAACATACAAAAGTATGTGGACATGCTCATATTCCTAAGCTCAAACAAAGAAAACAAACAAACAAAAATGGCAACAAAAAAAACTCAATCAGGATTAATATGTAGTTGGTCCTTATTTGCTTTACTCTTCTAGATTTTGGCATATGGCTGCAGGGATTCTCTTCCATTCAGTCACAAGAGCATTAAGTATGTTTGGGCACTGATGTAGGTTACAATACCTAAAGAAAATCCTCAAAACCTTCCTCATCACAACCCAAATCGTATTATTATTATCTATTATTGCTCTGAAACTACAACCCTCAAAAACCAAAACAGCATTCTACAAAATTCAGCCGCTTAAAGTAACCCCCATAAGTTTGCTCATGTACAACAAATCACATTCCAGTCACACACTGGGAAATTCAAAACCACTGTTACTGAACCCCCAGGAGTGGTCAACCAACAAAGATCACAAAAAGCAAGCTGTACCAGCCCAAGATGTTAGAAAGGAACCCTATGTAACTTCTAAAGACCCCTGTTACATTGGACAATTATGCGGTGCATGGCAGGACTGTGAGTACAAAGCCACTCCACTCCAAGAAGAACATTGCTGTACATCTTCAGGTTGCTAAAGAGCAGAATGTTACTAGAAAAAACATGCTATTGACTGATGAGACCAAAAATACCCTTTTGTATTAAATGGCTCTACTAGATGAATGAAAATGGGCAGGTGGTTCACCTTCCAGCACAACAGCGATTCTACAGACACTGCCAAAGCAGCAACACAAAGACTTAAGGATAGGAAGGCGAATGTCCTTGGATGGCCAAGACAGAGCCCTGACCTAAATCCCATATAAAATCTGAGAGACTTAAGATAGCAGACCCTTGCAGCTCATCATGAAATGTGACTGAACCCGAACAATTCTGCAAAGACGAATGGACAAATATTTAATAATCTAGGCACACAAAACTAATAGAGACATATCCAAACAGAATGGTGGCTGTAAATTAAACAATAGGTGGCTCTACCAAATATTAAATAAGGTGTGTGATCATATTCCAACCCTGTTATTTAGTCTTTACATTTAAAAAATATTTAATATGAACCCTCTTTTTCTTGTTATTGGATTGTCATGGCTGAAAAAGCTGGAAAAGAATATGTTCTTGGGTATTGGTCCAGGAGTTTTGATTTCAGGCTGAAAGAGAAAATACTATGATTTTTTTATGAGTTTTTATAAGCATGTCTTACTAAGCATGATAAATCTTTCCAAAGGCATTGTGCCTTACACAACTCCAGCCACACTGGCATTGTGCATAGGTGTTCAGTGAAGCACATAGTGATTTAATGACTAGATATACACATATGGCTTTAACTACTTTCTGTTACATATGTTTATTAGACACATTAGATGGAGGGAAAATGTGTGAAGAAGCCTTGATCTGGGTGAGAAGGATGGAAAATAATGCCAGCAAGCTCATTAGCACATTATATGTGATTAATAGTTCTGTGCTCCTGGCCTCTGAGTAGCACGAGAGAGAGAGAGAGAGAGAGAGAGAGAGAGAGAGAAAGAGAGTGTGTTAGTCATGGTATGGTACACATGCATTTAGATCTTTCCAATAAGTACTGATTACAAAAGGCATAGTTTTGTCACTCAGAGGACATATTCAAAAAGCTAAAAAAGAGTTAGAAATATATTTTTTGCATCATTCAGCGACAGAAATGCATTGTTTAACAACTTGTTTTTAATAAAGGTTGTGGTCTTCCTTCACTGACAAAGATCTTAAAATTATAGTAAATACTTTTAAGTCCGGACATTGCAGAGGCAAATTGCTGGTCGCCTCAAATCAGTGCTGTGGACCCAGGGGTGGGAGTTAAGTAGCAGAAGTCCAACTATATATATATATATATATGTGTGTGTGTGACTATTTTACCAGTTGTGTGCTTGTTTGCTCATCAGCTCACTTTTCTAACTTGGTTGATGTGCTAAGAGACTTTTTGTGCAAGTAACACTATTTACGCTACTTATTTGCAACAAGAGAGTAGTACTTCTTTGTTTGTTGCCACAGCACCTGTTAACCCCTAACTATAACTATAACGTTCACAAAACCTAATTTTTGTGAGCAATATATATAAACTGGTTCATGCTCCCTCGACTATTCCATCTTATATCTGGTATATCGGATCTTCATTGTTGTTTGTAATGGATGCTGCTATACTGACTTTTCAAGATAATGTTTAAAGTAATTTATTTATGAATTTTCATATCTGCTTAATACAATTCAGGGCAATGGAGATCAGGGGTGCTACTGGTAGCACAGGAACCAATCCTAAGCAAAAAATTCCTTACAGACACAGGGTGGACATGCAAACCTCACACAGATAGAGTTGGTGGATGGTTAGGATCGATCTGTGAGCTGTGAGGCAACCATGCTAACTGCTAAATCACGATGCAACCCTTTGTTGGATAAAACACATTCTAACCTGGAGTCTATGGTGATCTGATTACTTTTGAACTGAGAGATGTTCACAAGTTGCTTCATGTGAGTCAAGTCTCAGTCTGTAGTGTGCAAGTCAGAGTCCAGAACCAAGTCGTTAGTGTATAATTCTTAGTTGAGCCTCTGTTGGGAGTAAATTAGGGACTTGATTGTGCCTCTGGTCACAAGTCTAAGTTTCAAGTCTCACTGTAGCCAAATTAACCAGTTATACATACACTTAGGATCCATCTTTTTTACTGTAATTACCAAGTTGCTAATTTTTTTTAACAAATAAAGTTGCTCTCATTCTAGATGTCATATAAATATGGATATTATGGAGTTTTGGAGAATAAAATGTAACCCATAATCCAGATAAAGCACTAAATAGTTAACATGCACTTATTTCTTTACCACAAAAAATACAGAACTGTTGAAATAAATATCCAAGGTCATTTAAAATCAAATACGTACAATCAAATTTATTTCATTTTGTATTTCCTAGATTACACTGTTTGGATTTCTTTGATTACACTGTCATGAAGTGGAAAAATTAAACCCTATTAATAATTAGTGTCAAACCTATGCAGTTGTTCAGTATTAATATATAATTCATGACATCATACAATGTATAATGACATACTTCTTGACACAAAATACGATCCACCTACAACCTGAATGTGTGTGAATGTAAACAGTGAAGGGAGTACATATCTATTTGCAAACACCACATGTAAGCAAACACTGACCTGTATTGTGGCTTTTCTGTTGAACACACATTGACACACACCCACAGACACATACATGCACCTAAATGGGGCTTTCATGTCTTTAACTATAGTCTGGCTAAGAGACAAGAGTCACGCACAGGCAGACTTGCACAAACTTTCAAATAGCTATGAGCACCACTGTAAAGATGAACATATTTATTTTAAACATAGACTCACTCCTTTATACCCATTTACTGCATATGTGAAGCTAATCACTTTTCTGTGTACCTACTGTAAGAACTGTGTTTAACTTTAACTTACTACCCTAAAGTAAACATTTTACATTTTTAAAAACATCTGCTTTGTAAAACTTCACTTCTATTTGTGAGGACCAGCTAAATGTTCTCACCGTACTTTTGCAGAACAATGCATAAAACAGGTACAGGCCAGCAGCTTCACATCACATTAGAATATGGAAAATGTGATCTCAATGATATTGATTTTTTGCATGATTGTTGGGACCAAACTGGCTGGTTTGAGTATTTCTTCAATTCCTGGTATTTTCATAAACACCAGTCTCTAGGACATGAGATAATCTACTGAGATATCTAATGAGATATCCCCTATGTTTTGTGAGCAGTGTAAATACATTTGACTTTGGCTTCAATTTCCCAGCCTGTTTGTATTGTTGCTGACTGTGTACATCCCTTTGTGACCACCATTTAATCCATCTCTATTGGCTGCTTCCAACATGATAATGCACCATGTCACAAAGCAAAAGGCATCTCAATCTGAATTTATGAACATGTTTGGACAACGATGAGGACAACTTTGGGATGTGGTGGAATGGAAATTTGGCTGTATGAAAGTGCAGTTGCAAAATGTACAGGAATTGTGTGATCACATCATCATAGAGCAGAATATCTTTTGGAATCCATGTCAAAGAATTGTGCCTGTTTTGAGAGCAAATGGAACCACTATCCACTATAAGTACAATTTTCCTAATAGAGTGCTGGATGAATGTTTATACAAATCACATGGCTCATACAGACCTGCTAGATGGAGGAGAGGATGAAGAGCGCTGGAGGCTGTATTCTTTCCGGACTCTGTGGCCTCTATATGCTGGGACACACATTTCAAATTTAGACACACACATAGATAATTATTTTTATGATTGTGAGGACTTTCCATTTACAAAATACCACTTAACATAAATAATGCTATGCCTATACCTAATCTAAAAATCTTTTCACTCATTAGGCTATTCAGAAGAAAACTCAAAAAAAAAAAAAGAAAAAAAAGAAAGAAAAATGCAATTTTCCTGGTGGGAACTATCCTTATAGGGACATTTGGTCCTTGCAATAGCAAAGAAAGGTAATACACAACCAAATGTCAACATTGCTATTAAAAACAACAATTTACATGTGACAAAGTAATGATCAATTCAAATAATGAATAACAACTATAGTTACATTAACTGAGAAAGAATCACCAACACTGACACTGCTTTAAATCAAGCAGTCAAGATTGCAAGTTTAACTTGTAAATGTATCTGTGACTGTTAGGATTTCACTTTAATAGCTTCTTCCAAACTATCTTATTAATTAAGATCAAATTTAACATGCAGAGTGTGTGCATCAGTATAAACCAGTCAAATTAATCTATATTGGGTTATTATTGTTTGCCGTTTATTCTGCAATTTTTATACATAACAATGCTGGCCAAGTGACAGCAGTCTCTCTTTGAAATCTAAATCATCAACCATAAAAAGTCCAAACCTCTGGAATGTTGCTACACTCTGGCGTGTGACATTATACCTCATACTTCATTTTTGTGAGCAGTATATTTGCAACTATTCCTACTAAATCTCCCACAGAGTGCCCCAAGGCAACTTACAATCGATTCAGTTGTACACACCAGTTAGTACTTACCTAGTACTGGATTACCTGATTGCAATAATAATTTGTAATAATAATCTATATATGAGCTTTTATTGCCACTGCTGTGAGAAATTACTCTGTGACTTGATCAATTCCATTTATCACTTGAGTTTACACTGAGTGCATGATTGTTTTTACAATCATCAGATCAACATGAAAACGTTGAACATGGATACACACTTGTTTGAGTGATGTGATGCCATGGTGCAGGGTGTAATCTTGTCTTGTTTGAAAGTTACTATGATATACAGTGTGTACTCAATGACTAAATGTCAGTATTTCTGGGACAAGTCTGTTATAATCCTAGCTAAAATAACTAACACTAACATTGGACCAATGGATAGACAGATGATAGCCAAATGAATGATCTTTAACACATGGTAGCTTGCAAAGGATAGCCTATGGTGATCCAAATGTGTAGTTATACAATTGAATTGTTCTGTTTGTATCAATGTCATGTAATTCTACCACATACTGAAAGAGTGAGTGAGAATATGCAGAAGCACATATTTTGGGTAATTTCTGTGATGTTTTCTCTGAACATGTTCTCATGCACGTGTTTATTTTGAACATGCTGATGAGACTCAAAAAACCACATGCAACAATATGAACATGCTGAAGCGATATAATAAGAGGTTCAGGCTCAGAAACTTGACACCCTACAAACACAGCAAACTTCCACATGAACAAACACAGCATTACAGCTATGCCAACCACAGCCCATTTTGTTTTCTCAAAGCAATAAGTCTGGACCATTCACTACTTAACTCTAGACACATAGGGGATGCAGTGAAATGACAGAAAACCACAGTGATGAAAAAAGAAATAAGAGAGACAAGGTTAAAGCCTCTGTGCCAAAGGTGAGCAGCACTTAAAGAGAGGAGAGCAGAACAACGGCATCTCTCCTCCCTGTCCCTCCCTTTCTCCTGCCTCCCCCTGGTACCTCTCCCTCTCTCCTTACAGCCTCAAAGGAGGAGTGGTGGAAGGGAGGGGGTACCCCAAGAAGGTTAATATGCCTGCTTTGATCTCTGCCAGGCCACAGTGAGTAAGAATTCATTTACATTTCAGATGAAAAGGTTGACAGTATAAAAAGGCATCTTGTTTCTGGTATGCGAGGGGGCTGTAATAGGCCAGGAATTTGGGAGAGGAAGTGGCAAGGAAACAGAAGGGGGAATAAACCCCCACCTCCTCCCCGTCCTCTCTTTCCTCTCGTTCATTGCCTACACTGGCAAAGAGATGAAAGGATCTCAATGTGCACCATTCTACTGAAACATGGGGACCAAATGCTGTGGCTTACACTCAAACTTTTAGTCTCTATACACATTATTAATTCATCATCTCGGTGGGGATATTTGTTGAAAATAAGGGTACTTTGTGAAAATACCCCAGTTTTAAGATTTTTTAACAATAACATGATGAGATGTGAATTCTCTACTGAAACTGCTGCCATTTAGAACCGTGATCAATACCTGACTGAATCCGCACTGCAGCGTTCACTCTCTCCTGCTTCATCTGCTTCTGATACTGACGAACCACATAACCTCTCCAGGCTACAGACACACAGAGTCAGAGATAGAAAAAGGGGTACACATAGGCACACCGAATTACAGAAAGGCACAAAGATACACAAAGATGGGCACAGAGAGACAGAGAGGGGACTCAGTAAATCAGAGAGCGGTACAAAGAGACGGATACACAAATAAAGATTGAAAGATTGAAAAAGAGAGAGAGTGAGAATTTTGAGAAAATTGGACAAATTTGGACAGGTACAAGTAGACACAAGAGACATAAAGAGAGAGAGAGAGAGAGAGAGAGAGAGAGAGAGAGAGAGAGAGAGAGAGAGAGAGAGAGAGAGAGAGAGAGAGAGAAAGAGAGAGAGAAAGAGAGTTACTGGGTGAGACCAGTCAGAGGTCAACAAAGAGATAATACAAAGGTCCAAATTGACTCAGACAAGGTTAATACAGAGAAGAATTGAGACGAAAAGAAGCTGAGAGAGACAAATAGAGAAATACATATACAGGAAACACAGTGGTAAAAAGAGGTTCATAAGAAAAGAATCAGTTCATATGTAAAAGCAAAAATGGACCAAAGAAACAATAATGAAGAAAAGTAATGGAAGGAAGCTTGATGGTTAAAGAAACAAGGATAGTTAAGGAATAAATAATTAATATAATAAATAAGTGTAAACCAAAATAAAAAATACAAATAAAAATTGCAAATTAATTCTCTATGAAGTAAATGAATAAAAAATGAACTATAAACTGATCAATATGTTAAGAAGTCAAAAAAAGAATAATGAATGAAAAATAAGGAGATACTTTCAAATCAAATATCAGATCAAATATAATTTACTGTATTATGTTTAATTACATTCTTTTTAAATAAAAAATATTAAATAGAGATTAAAAGGAAGACAATAAGCTTGAAAAGCATGAACAGAAAGGTAAGGTAAGGTAATGGAAGACAGAAAAAAGAACAAAAATACAGAAGTATAACAACGGAGGAAAAAGACTACTCAATAAATAAATCAGTTAAGAAATAATCAGGTCGCAAGAATGACATAATAAACATAATAGTATATCAACATTACAGCAACACAAAAGATGAGCCATTTAAAATGAAAGACAGCTAAAATCAGCTGAATATAAAGGAAAGAAATGAAGGGGAATAAACAACTAAACAAACAACTTAACAGAAGGGAAAAATAAAATAAAAGCACAAATCCAATTAATAATGGAAATATAATCAGGAAAAGAAAATGAAAGTAGAATTATGAAGATATTATAAAGCATACAGAGGCAGATATGTAATAACAGTCACCAGTACTGTAAGTGTTTTATATTGTTGAGAATGGCTAAATGGATGCCAGCATGTGAAGCTAAGGCGAGAAGAAGGATTCTTTTTTTTAACCCCAGTACCTGACTGGATGACAGTTGCACCATGAGCACGCTTCTGCTTCTCTCTGCGATATCTCCTCGCCCCTAGCCAGCCTCTGGTGTAGGCCTGGATTACGACAATCCTCGCCATCACTTCTCTCAGCAACAGATTTAACTGTTCAATGTGGTAGTACTTCAGAAACACCTGTCACTCACACACACGAACACGTGCATAAATAAATACAACATACACATAAAATACATTCAGATGCAGGTACCCTTCCCCACTCAAAAATACAAACATTGCTTGCAATCAAGGGGCTTATAGGGGAAAGCATCCTTTGAACTTCGTACTTCATTTTTTTTTTTTTTCAAAGCTGCAGATGCCAACCATCTGGTCAATTAGAGTCATAGATAACAACCTCTCTCTGCTTAGGGATTTAACTCTTCAGACAGGGAGAAAGAAAGACGGAGAGAGGTGAGAGAAAATGAAAGACGCTGAGAATAAAAGCTGGAGCAGCAGAATAAAAGAGCTTAATTTGTTTTGTATGCAATGGATGGGGAAGGGAAAACATCCATGTATTGTGTGGAACATCACTTTTTACCCATTTGAATTATAGTGCAGTAAATGACAAATGTACCTTGGTGTTGCCCAGAACCCAATTTTCCAATTTGCCTTTCTGTAGGATAATGACAGCATTTTCCTTACTGCCCTTTGGTATCTCGTGAGCATGGAAAGCCAGGTAGTAGTACCTGTGGAGATAAGTTAATCTATTTAACTATATGACAACACAGAAAAATGTTACATGTAAAAAAAAAATACACAGAAATGTTCAATGAATGAATCATAGTATCCTGGCAATAAGTGGCATTTAGATCCTTCACCCTTCAGGCTATTTACTGGGGTTGTTAAGACTTGTGTCAAATGTACAAATGTATCTTGTCAAAGTGACCTATGGTCAGAAACTGACATTAAGTGTTGTTATAATGTGACCTGATAAAATATGTTTTAATTATCTGAAGTTCTACTGTATACTAGTATATAATATTATAAGCTTTTGGTAGTTTCCTAATTATATATGTATTCATGTAAATACTTTATGTGCATGTCATTTTCTTAATTTTTTTTTAGCACATATCATTCCTTCTGTTCTTGGGCTAACAGTTTCCCCTCAGATTTCCTGACATAGTGCTTGTCGATCATAAATATTATTTGATAAAGTATGCAAAATGCACATTCAAAAACACAGTGTTTTGTGCATTTGCTTTGACTTTTATTTCATTACAGAAAATATGAACCTAAACTAGCTCATGTTTTGCCTGGTAAACTGATTTTTCTGGCTATACAAGTTTTCACCACACATTTTTGCACACAGGATACCAAGCGACTTAGTGTTTAAGTTCTTATTTTGTCCCATTCTTCCTGCAAACATGTCTCAAGACATGCAACAGTAAAGGGTTCGTTTCAAAATTTTCCAAACAGTACACATATTAAACTGTTTTTGGATATCCTGAACGTGTCCTCCGGGCCAAAGAGGAAAAGGACAGACCGGATTGTTATCAGCGCAATAAAGTTCAAGTTAAAAAGCCAGCATCTCTGTTGTTGTGGGGGTGTGTTAATACCCATGGCATGGGTAACTTGCACCATTAATGCTGAAAGGTACATACAGGTTTTGGAGCTACATATGCTGCCATGCAGGCAACATCTTCTTCAGGGACGTCCCTGTATATATGAGCAAGACAATGCTAAGCCACATTCTGCATGTGTTACAACAGCATGGCGGTAAAAGAGTGCAGGTACGAGATTTCCTGCAGGCCAGACCTGTCTACCATTAACAATGTGTGGCACATTATGAATTGCAAAACAACAGAGATCCCGGACTGTTGAGAAACTGAAGTCGTGTAAACAAGCAATAATGGGAAAGAATTATACCTACAAAGTTTCAACAGTTAGTGTCTTCTGTTCCCAAATGACTATTGAGTGTTGTTAAAAGGAAAGGTGAAGTAACACAGTGGTAAACATGCCCCTGTCCCAATTTCTTTGGATGGTGTTGCAGACCTCAAATTCAAAATGAGTGAATATTTGCAAAAAAAAATTAAGTTAAACCGTTTGAAAATTAAATATCTTGTCTTTGTAGTGTATTGGCTTGATTATAGGTTAAAAAAGAAAATAAGCATTGTTTATCATTATCTTATGTCGTAAAAATCAATAAATTATGTTCATATTCAAAGGCCCAACAGTGTCAGCTTTACAGTGGCAGGATTTCTGGTCTATAGTTCAGTACCTTAGCCATACCATAGAATATGTAACCCCATTGATTTTCATCATTGCCTAAAACGGATCTTGCAGTTACCTCATTATTCTGTACATGTAAATAATCTTTAATGTACAGTCAGAGGGGATTAATACAAACTGGACCAATTGGATAGTACAGAAAACCTGATTAGACAGCATTTGTGGCCAATATCACCCCAAGTCAGTAGTAGATAATAAGGCATATTTTACATTTCTCAAAACTTTACCATGTCTGTAAAATGAAATAAACATTACCAAGAACTTTCAGGTCCACAAGTATCATGTAGGATGAACAGTGCTCTGTTCTCATACATTTGGATGTAACAGCAGCAAAACCCCAGGCTCAGAAACATCAAGGCACATGAAGGGCCAGGTTGATCCTGGGCGTTCGAATGCTTAGTGGAGGAAGATAACAGCTATTGTGTTTCCAGGAGGAAATAGCTCTTTGATTCACCATGACCCACTGCCTTTCATATTAATTCATGTTGATACCTGTTATCTCTTTGATGATGGGTACAAAGAGGACTCCTTCATGACTTCAGAGAAGGCTTTGATAAGGTTACATAAATTGAAGCTAGTTTGTATGAAATCTGCTAATCCATGTCCTTGTTTGGAGTATTATTAAATCCTCTAAATATTGAATTTAATGGTCACAAATCATGAACGGGCCATGAGTCCAGGGAAATGGATAACCAGCACATTCCTCTGATCAAAAAGCTGACAAGAGTGCCTAGAGTTTCTTGTGTCCCTTTTGGAGGACAGTGAAACTGTGTGAGATGGTAATGTAAATCAGATGACCTACATGTGAGTTTTCTCTTTGGACCAAGAGATAAAGAAATAGAAAAGCACATCTACTAGAGAGACAGAAAAACTTTAAAATTAGCCTGTTTTCCATAAATCTCTTTAAAAATGCACTGTGGCAATTCCTAGTGCCGCAAAACTATTAAAAAAAGAATCAGAATATACGTTGTCATTCTCACAACACTGACAGTCAAATTCAAAAATGTTTTTCATTACTGTCACTGTTTACCTACAGTCTACTATCTACATTCAAAATAAAATTTGATAAATAATAATACAACAGGTGACCCAGAATGTGGCCATTTTTGAAATTTTTGAATATGGTCATTACCAGTTTGAAAAAAAAACAGGTCAAGTCTACAAGACTTTACAGTAATAAGAGCCTTAACTCTGTTCTAAAGGTTTGGATGCAAACTTTTACTTTCACTTATTCACATAAGCTGGGAATAGTGATGAGGCCTGAACATCAATGTTCTGGGTACTCTGAAAGGTGCTGGATGGACTTGAAACTTAAATTCATGCACATCACACTTGTTCATGGACGATGCTGCATCACTGTACTTTAAGCAATAAAGCGGTAGAGGATGCAATTAACAGAGTGGTAGTACAGTAACAGTCAGAGCTGTTGTCTGGTTCTCCATACAGGAACAAAAATCCAGAAAATGCTAAACCCTAACTCTCTGGCCACTTCATTAGGCGCATCCTGCTGGAAACTTTCCTAAGCGGTTTTGGTCCAGATTGACTTGACAGTTGACAGCATCACATGGTTGCTATAGATTTGCTCGCTCAGCATATATCATGCAAATCTTCTATTCCACCCATCCCTGAGGTGTTCTGTTAGATTAAGATCTAGTGGTTCTGGATGCTATTTGAATACAATGAAATCATTTCCATGTTCAAGAAATCAGCCTGAGATTATTTGATCTTTGTTGTGTGGCATAAAGAATGTGGGTAAACTCACAAAGGGTCAGAAAGGGATAGACATGGTCAATAATAATACTGTGGCACTTAATCTGGGACTGTAGTTTCATGTTTCATACTGCAAATTCTGACCCCACAACAGAAGTCAGAAGAACAGGTAAGTGTATAACCCTATTCTGAAATGTTCCTGCTTACTCTTTCTAATTAACAAGCAATGTTTCATATGATCTGGTTTTGCTATACAAGAGCTCATGGGCAGCTACTTCTATGTGTCTGTGCTTTCCAACCTGTTAACAAAATCCTCAACGGCGATGCGGTGAGAGAAGCCCTGGCGTCGGATGTTGACAGTTTCCAGGATGCCTGTGTAGCGCAGCTGCACGACCACACGCTCCTTACAGAAACGCAGAGCGTAGCGGTCATCATTGGGTTTAATGCAACGTACGAAATGAGGCGTGCCCGCTACCATCTTTGACAGCAAATCCATTAGAGAATACTGGAAAACACAAAGAGGAGAAACACCAACACATAATACAATCGAAAGTAACACATGCAACACATTAATAGTGACTAGATCTGATACATCTGGTTAAGGACACTGTGAATGGGACAAATACTGGCAAAACAGTATTTGATGTACACTCACACGAAAGTAGGATGCTACAGTTTGTCTCCTCATGTTGGTGGTGTCCTCTGGGTGTCTCATCATCTCCATGGTGTCCACCTAATATGATAACCACGCACTTATATAAGCCAGATTTGTAGACACTGAAATGCTGACTATTAAACTCCTAGTGCATTGTTAAGCTTCATGCTGAAAACCATGGGCATTAATATGGGGGTCATCCCATTGCTGCTGTTCTTCTGAAGTACAGTCGAATCCGGTTAATTGGACGACCGGTTAATACTACCAGCCGCTTATTCGGACCAAATCCTAAAGTACGGAAACAAAACCTATTATATATGTGTAATGTTATTTGCTTATTTGGACCAGAATTCCGCTTAATCTGACCAAAGACGCAAATAAGAAAAGTAAGCCACAAGTCGCCATCTAGCGTATACAAAGCGGGTCAGCGATTTATGGGAAGATTTTTGGGAACCCCAGGAGTATTTATACGTTTATCAAAGGTCAGGAAATCAGAAAAGTTGTGTTGACAAGAGCAAAACCAGCGGGAGGTGAACACGCCCACCACTTTCTTGATTTTGATTAAGTGCCGTCTGTCAAGAGAACGCATCAGATCACACTGGATAAGTTCTTCAAATGTTTAGTAAGAACCTGTTTTTTACAGTATCATGCTTCGCATGCTGAGTATCTATACACTGTGTTGTAGATTGTTTGAAAAACTTGGTTGCTAATGTGTTTTTCAATGAACAAAGTTCATAAGCAACAGTAGTTCTTGTTTGTACGTTCTCTATACGTGTAAATCGCACAATAAAAGTTTAATAAACAGTTAATATGTTGCATAAATTATAGCACGTCCCGTCTTGTAACATAGGGCATGTTCGTTTAATCGGACCAGCCGGTTATTAGGACCAAAACGATCACGTCCCGATGTGGTCCAAATTAACCGGAATCGACTGTATTCCAAAATAAGATTCAGCCATCAGACTGCCTGATGATTCATCCAGAAAACACGGCTACAGAGTTCATTGACAGTTTGCCCTACATCACTTTAGCATTGTACATTGCATTGTATATCGTAGGCTTGTGCATCATTTCTTGGTCATGTAAATAGATTCATAAAGCTCTTGATGAGCACCTTGATATTATTCACCTGTTAGCAATAAGTATAACTGAAATTACTGAAAAAGTATAATAAATAAAAAAGTCAATATACATTTTGTCATTTCAATGAATTTACTTAGAAAAACACACTGTCCTTGATAATCATAACAATACCACATTTTCAGTTTCAAATATATGTTAAAAGAAGCCAGTAATAATTCACATAGTCTGCCTATAAACAAGTTTGTACAGAAAAGCAATTCAGTAGATGGGAACAAGTTAAACTACATGCAAAGGATTCAAAATCAACCAAATATTTTTTTTAATTGAAGTACTCTGTATGGTATATGGTATTTATCTGTATTTAACACATGGTTAAAGCTGGAAGGTTCCATTACAATGGAGTGCAAAATACTGGCTTTATTGTCTGTGCCATGCAGAAAAATAAACACTTAAAATCAACACGAAGCATTCGGGAGCAGTTTAAGCATTCTGAGATGGTATAAATCCTTTAGGATCTTTTCCATAATGAACATGGTCATCGTAAATCTATGGCTGCATTTCAACACTGCTTTAACAAGAACACAATGCGATATTCTTAACAGCCGTCTCCTCTGCTAGACTCATCAAATGTAATGATCAGATAAATATTTGATAACACATCTGTACAGCAAAGTGCATATCTTAAAACTGTGCTTTATTTCATCTGAGATGGGGACGGAGGTGCACCCAGAATTGATCTCAGCAGACCTACATTCTGTAATTGACAGCAGGCTGTGTGCAACATTTCTCAGAGAAATGAAAATGAAAAAGTCAAGTTCCTGCGTGATTACTTTAAGATCTCTCTCACTCTCTCTCTCCCACTCTCTCTCTCCCCCCTGTCTCTCTCCCACTCTCTCTCTCCCCCCCTGTCTCTCTCCCCCCCCTCTCTCCCACTCTCTCTCTCTCCCACTCTCTCTCACTCACTCTCTCTCTCACTCTCTCTCTCACTCTCTCTCTCACTCTCTCTCTCCCCCCCTGTCTCTCCCCCCCCTCTCTCTCCCCCCCTCTCTCTCTCCCACTCTCTCTCTCTCCCACTCTCTCTCTCTCCCACTCTCTCCCCCCTCTCTCTCACTCTCACTCTCTCACTCTCTCTCTCTCTCTC
>JAUZST010000795.1:0-16606 GCA_034779995.1 Parotocinclus haroldoi
TATACTGTTGATTGTCACGCCACGGAACAAGGAGACGGAGACAAATGCAGATCACGTGGAAACCAGGGTTTTATTCAGCAAAAACAGGGTCAGACAGTCCGAGGTTTCCGTTCTTAGACCCGGGGTGGTAGGCGATGCGGAGGTCGAAATTAGCGAAACCAAGGAAGCTCTGAAGGTCCTTCTCCGACTGCGGCTGTGGCCAGGCAAGGACGGCCTCCACCTTGGCCTCATCCATAGCCACACGCAGCCGAGGGTTGACGTACCCCAGGTAGCTGACTGACTGGGTGTGGAACTCGCATTTGGCCGCCTTCACGCGGAGTTGATTCTCCTGGAGATGCTGGAGGACCTGTCATACCTGGGAGACATGCGTGGGGAGGTCTGGTGAGAAAATTAGTATGTTGTCCAGGTCAGAGGCGGACTGGGGAGAAAAAGTGGCCCGGGAGTTCCTGACAGACTGGCCCACTATATATATGTCTGTATGTGTGTGTGCGTGTGTGCATGTGTGCGTGTGTGTGTGTGTGCGTGTGTGCGTGTGTGTGTGTGTGTATACACTGTATATGAATCTATACATGGCACGTACAGTAGTGTATATGACTTTTATTGTCATATGGACAATATTACTTCCAGCAATAATATGATTACAATAATACAATAATATGGCATAACAAAATAACTAACAAACTTAACAACTTGACCCTGACAAAATACAGTGGAAAAACAACTGGAAAGCTACTGAAACCTACATTGTTCACTCAGTGAGTAACCTCTGCAGCAACCGACTCTTTGAGCATGAGCATGAAAGCCTCAAGGTGCCGAGAGCTCCTAATCCTGTTTTTGATGAACTTTAGAGTGGAAAAGCTTCTTTCACAAGCTACCTGTGTTACAGACAGGGTTAGCAGAAGCTTGTATGCAAGCCCTATGGTGCTGTATGGCTCTGTAAGGAGATTGTATTGCCTCAGAACACGATAGCAGCAAAATGGACAGCCATTGCAAGAGGAGGCCCCATCTGTAGAACTCCCAATACACTGTTTCAAATCCAGATTCATACCCTCCAGCACCCTGCTTACAAGTTGGACAAAATACTGACCTGTGGATGCTTCACATCTGATCACTGCCACAAGGCGCTCATGAATGATGTCGCTCCTTGAGGCACACGTCATATTTGCCCAGCAAAATGATCATCTCTAAAAAATGACCATGATCCAGAGTATCATCATCCAGTGTGCATGCTGCCTCGGCCTGTTTGCCTCTGAAGCTCAAACCCCTTTTACCGATCAGTTTTACAACATCTATGATGCGCTCAAGAACATGTCGCCTCCTGCGTACTTGCTGCCTGTGAAGTGACATCTGAGGTCCAATAAGATGTTCCTTAACTGCCTTTTTGGAGGACTGAAGGAAGTTTGCCTCACCACAAACTCTGTGGTTATCACTTTGCTCATGCTCTTCAATTCTCAGGCGTATATGTGTGAAGGTGGTCATGCCAGAAATGAAGGAACTACTTTCACTACTTTTAGCGTAAGCCATGCAAACAAAGCAGAAGAGTTTTTTGTCATTGTACGACAGCCATTTTCTTAAATGCTTTTTCTACTATAGGCTTGTCTGCCTTCTGTTTGGGGTGAAAACGAAGAAAAAGGTCTAATGTCTCTGGTTTGGGTCTGGTGAAATAATCAATCTCTGATTGATGGGCATCTAGGCCTTCATCTTGAGTCACATCTCTCTCTGTAGAATCATCAGATTCACTTTCAGCATATAAATAATTAGTAATTGTTAATTGAATTAGTAGGCCTAAAGACCAACTACACAACCAGCAATAATACCAATACAAAAGCAATAATTAATAATAGGAGTAGCTGGTATTAGTGCATGAGTTAATGAGTAAATTATTATTAGTAGTAGTAGTAATAGTGGTAGTAGTAGTAGTATTCCAACCATAGTACTTTGTCTTTGTTCTTGTAGATGCTCTTCAGGATCAGGATGCTCTTCCCCTTTGCCCCTATCAAATGCTGAGCTTTGGCCCTTTTGGCTGTTATTTCCTTCCTCACCTGGGTTATCATCACCCACTGTCTATACAAACATTAGTACTGTTAATATGTCAAGTGCTGTGTAAAACAACAGACGCAACAAAAAATTTTTAAATACATATGAAACAATGCTAACCTTGCTTGTGCTGCTGCTAACAGTAGCCTTTTGACCTCTCATCATGTCTTGACCCAGAACTTGAGGACCGACCACCAAACAAGTCAGAAATTTTTTAATTAGTTGCTGCGCTATCCTTGAAGGCTTTTCTTTTTTTCTCTCTCAGCTTTTCAGCACCACCTTCACGTTTCTTCGTTTGTTTAGACCCTGGCTTAGACTGCTCCATCTTTATGGCAATGCGGACTTATTTTTTCACGTTTCAGTAGTGTCAACAGTGACGGGGACGGATCCCATGATGAGTTAGACCCTCTGAGCAGTGTCAGTGTGCAACTGGCGTCTCTCTCTTGACTTGTCACTCATGGGATACAAACAGGGAGATATAATTAATGTGGCATTAGTATGGACAAGGCTTTTCCAGTTCGTGACTACTTGTATTAGTAAGTGACACAGCTGCTGTATGTTTTCGTAGTCCGGCCCGGATTTTCTGGGACAAGTTTTTTTTTTTCTGATCTCCGCTGCATGCCGTCAGCCCGCATCAGCTGGCCGGTATGCTCGTTCATGTGTTTACAGGCTCATTCCGCGGCCGTGCGATAAACAGATTTGCCTGACTGGAGCGGGGGAGAGGTAATAGGTACCTTTAAACAGCAGCGTGATTATGGGCCGCGGCCGCAGTGCACGGCGATGGCTCCTCCACGGGCTGAGTTAAACCGCCGGGGGCCCGGCGGCCCACTAACTCATCGGCCCACCAGGGAAATCCCCGGTAGTAATGTATGCCAGTCCGCCCCTGCCTATGACCGACCGGGCCTCTAACTCGAGTCAGATCAGAACCGACCGTGTCTCGGACCCCCGTCCGAACGGAACCGGCAGGGTGTCAGACCTGCGCCAGGTCAGAACTGACTGGGTCTCAGACCTGCACTTGCCCATGACTTACTGGGCCTCGAACTCGAGCCAGCTCAGAACCGACCTGGTCTTGGGCCTACGCCAAACTAGAGCCTACCAGGACTCGGACTTACACCTGACCGAAGCCCACTGTGCCTCAGACCCACGCACAACCGGAACCGGCCGAATGTCAGACCCCTGACCAGAACCGCCGGCACCGATGCAACACACAGCCGCAGTTCCTCCGGGAGCTGCATTTTCTAGTTATTATCTGTTATTCTGCCACATTTCAGTCGGTCTCCCCACCTACATCTCTCGATCTATCGACATGGGACAAGTGCCGAAACGTCCGGAATGTTTGGGAGAAGTGTGCTTGTTTATAGCTAAGAGATATCTCGAACCGTAAACCTGGTACTCCTGATTTTTTTAATCGAGATCCCAAAGAGTGTGCAGAATCCAGGGGAAAAAAGTACCTCCGCTATCTCGAAGGTGGTGGGCAGCTTGGGGAGAGGGATGAATCTGACCCCCCTGGAGAAGGATGGTAGAGGATGGTCGTGTTGTCTGATGATGGTGGGAGGTCCGTTCAAAATTCTAAGGCCAGGTGGGACCAGGGACGTTCTGGAATGGGTAGGGGGTTGAGGTGACCAGAGGGGAGAGTGCGGGGAGTCTTGCACTGAGCACAGGTGGGGCAGGAGGCCATGAACATGTGCACGTCCGTTTTCATAGTTTCCCACCAGAAGCGCGAGGCTAGGAGTTGGTGCGTACGGGATTCCCCGGGGTGTCCAGAATGCGGGGAGAGGTGAGCCCATGTGAGTACACGGTCATGAAAATTCGGCGGGACATACTTTTTTCAGGGGGGGTTTCTAGCAGCTTCTTGACAGTGCGTCCGCCTTTGTGTTGCGGGAATCCGGGTGGTATGAGATGAGGATGTCAAACCTGGTGAAGGCGAGGTATTAGGTATTCCAGGTTCTTATGGTCCGTATAAATCATTACCTGGTGTCGTGCTCCCTCCCGCCAATGTCTCCATTCTTCGAAGGGAGTGACGAGGTACTCGTAGTGGCCCATGCTTGTAACCAATTTCCACTCATCCCCCTCCTTGATACGACCAGGTTGTATGCAGTGCGTAGGTCGAGTTTGGTGAACCAGTGGGCTAGTCAAATGGGCATCCAAACGAAGAAACCAGCCAAAGAGAAAAGCTAAGACAAACCAGCAATACTTATCAAAGCCAGGGCAGCAGCTGCTCAATGATTAAAGGAAGCAGCAGAAGGAGGCAAGAAAGAAGCACCGAGACCAAAGGGCAGAAGCACAGCGGCTCGTCCTTCATGAAGATGGGACAGACTGCGGAGGAGAGAGCCCACAACCCCCCTTCCAAGCCCATATTCTGCTGAAAGGAGAAAGAGAGGAGTACATACCCTGGCCCACCTCAGACCTGGAACTACTAATGGCGAAGCTACACGACATTACAGAAGGAGCATATAGATGGATCGCCGGCCTGGAAGAAATAACAGAAGGCACAACCCTGGTAGTAGGAAACATTAAAGCCCTGCTGTCGCGCACTATGGCATATGGCAGCGAAGGATATAATGAGAGAAGCAGGCTGCAAAGAGTAATGGACAATGATGGATATCTGGCCAACAGTATGACATTAAGCAAAATAAAGGACGGAGTGTGAGATGCCCTGAAGAAACGGTTCCCCACAAAAGTAGGTCCAGAGATGCTATATGCTGAATCAATAATGGAAAACCAGAACATCAGCCAGTATATTCACTAACACCTGAGGTGATGGAAACAAGAGCTGGAAAAAGATCCAGAACAAAATCTAATGATGCGAGCCCTCTGCAGAGACAACCTGCTCAAGGGATTACCCACAGCAGTGGCCAGCTGGCTCGAGAAAGTGATCGGGCTGAAAACCATGCCACTGAGTCAATTCTGCGACAGTGTTGCCCATGTCTACAAAAGACACAGAAGGCAGGAGCAAAGGCTGAGAGAACAGGAGTGAAAGCAGGAAGCTGGCGCAGATACAGATCAATGTGGGAAAGAAGAAGCTGCAAGCAGCAGTCAAAGAAAACGCAGAGGACAGAGAAGCGGCATGCCAGGCTGTCCAAACAGCAGGAGAAACATCTATAGCGAATCCAGCTTTTATTCACCTTTAATTGAACTTCATAAGAAGGGAATGAGTTATTTTCCCCAACTCTCTCTCTCTGTCCCACTTTCTCGGGACCTTAGTTTCGCAAGCGTAAACCCATAAACCATAAACCCATCCTCCATAAACCATAAACTCATCCTCCTCCGGCCATAATCTGTTCAAAACTCTCATGTGTAAACAAAAAGACATCTGGTATTGCAAACTTTGACAAGGACCATAAATTGCCCACTGATAAAGATCAGGGTTGAAAGGAAACACTTGAAAGGACCAACACTTGAAAGCATGACACCCCCCCCCATTTCACGTTGGAATGCACAGAGATATCAACTCACAGAACATACCTTTAGAACTTTATTAATTTCTCCTCAGACATTAAACTTTGCCTCTTGTCCACCAAAGCAGTGGTCACCACTCATGAAGGTCTTTTGAATAAAACCAAACATGCGGCAAGCTGCAATATATATATATATGTTTAATACTAAGGGATTTATTAGAACTTTATGAACTTTATGAATATGAGAAGGAGACATTAAAACTCAGGCAGAGCCAGATAGAGTTAAAGGAACTTTCCATTGGCTGAAACTAGGCCAACCCTCAGGTTCCGTCCTCGAACGCTTTTTGTTCAAAACTTGGAGCGTGGAAAAGTTTAGGTAGTCAGGCCGAACAGTAAGTAACATCCAACAGTCCGCAAGTCTGACCCAACTTTCCACCAGGCGAACTCAACATTTCACTGGTCTGACTCAACGGGTAGAAAGGTAGAAACCTTTGCTTATTTAGCCTCTTCTCATTATTCTTTTATGCTTTAAGTTCTCGTGGTTTTACTTTACTTTTCACGCTGTTTATTTCTCCACTACCGAAGAGATTACCAAGTCTGCTATTGCTCCTGTATCTAAATATCTACATTGTTAACGCTGCGAGTATTTGTACGCTGCCATAGTTACGCTGAAGGGAATAATCTAACAAAGCGCAGACTGAAAAGTCTTCACGAGAGTACCACAAGCATCACCCCCAGTCCGGTGACGCAAGGTCATCCCTACTTACCAGCTAAGCTGTTCTGCAAGTTCTGCATCATTTCTGCAATCAGGTACGGCTCTTGCTCAATAGTCGGTGTTTCGAAACTTTTAAGAATCTTTACGATGGTGTTTTGACCAAATTCCATGTCAAGATAATTAAACTGGCCCTAGTTTGTATCTACGTACTAAAGTTTCCCCGTCATATCACCATAAACTCCGACCTAATCCAATAAATAATTCACGTATAGCAACTACCTCATAATATTACCTCAAATAAACGTGTACTTTTGAACTAACATTCGGTGATGTCATTTATCAGAGCAGAATCTGAAATTACCATGAACTGACGATCTGAAGTTGTGAGACTATTTTAATATCTTAAACTGGAATCCCTGATTTGCCAGTTACCAAAAATAAAGGGATCAGGTGGTGCCCCATTTTATTAATAATTAGCTAAATTATACGACTTCCATACGTGTAGACATTCCGCTACACATCACAACCAAAACCCAGCTTGCCCCCAGCACCGATGGTGGTGGAAGGACAAGGGACACATAACAAAAGGAACCAATGCTGCTGACGACGCGGCCATAAAGGCCATAGGCAGCGTTAGCATAGCCCAAATGGTAACTGTAGAACTAACATAACAAATAACATGAAATAACAATCAAAATAATGCATGATTTCCCAGCACATGAATAGAAACTTTGGCAGGACAGAGGCGC
The DNA here is from genome assembly GCA_034779995.1 of Parotocinclus haroldoi. Classification (NCBI taxonomy): domain Eukaryota; kingdom Metazoa; phylum Chordata; class Actinopteri; order Siluriformes; family Loricariidae; genus Parotocinclus; species Parotocinclus haroldoi. The sequence continues at coordinate 6,900 of JAUZST010000795.1, forward strand.
AGCAAAAGATAAGGAAGGGAGGTGGCAAAGTGCCAATGGGCTGGCATTGGCTCCACTGAACCTCCTGTCAATAATAGTGTTGGACGCCCATGGAATTGATCATTGAGATCATTGATGATCATTGATGATCATTGATCATCAAGAGGAGAAATTCTGAGAAAAGGTGCCAATATGGGTTTTGGGCTCTGAACTTACAACAGTACGTAGATGCAACATTATCCCGATGCGAAACGTGCATAAAAACAATGTAAGAAGGGGAATAACAACACCAATAGCGAACTTACCGCTCGGAAGGCCCTTTCCAGAGCATGGTCATGGCTATGTGCTCAAGTAGTAACAGAATGACTAAACTAACGCCACACAAAATGCTTATAGGTCGACCAATGCCCATTCCGCTGTACTCAATGATGATTAAAGGACCAAGCTTACTGGGCTTGGAGCTTGGGCTTAAGGATTACGTGAATGAACTAACGAAAAAACACAAGGCTATTTTTGAACAGGAAAAAAGGAGAGTACAAGAGCCAGAGGATGAGGTGGAGCCGAGGGGGAAATCAGGAGACGTGAGAGTCTATACCTGGTGAAGAGAGCAACCTCCACAGCCATCTAAGTTGAGGGACAACCCATGTGGTACCACTTAAACCACTGCTCCCTGGCACCACAGGTGGAATGAGGAGAACAATCCACAGAGGCAGTGATTCCTGGAGAGCCGGATCCAAACGCCCAGCCGCCGCAGACGGCACAACCTACAGAGCCAGACGGAGAGAGACCAGGCCCAAGCGGCGTACAGGCAAGCCCAGGTGCCCCACGTCCACAGTCACTGCAAACCACTGCCGCCTGAACCAGACTCAGACGGGTCCGAGGAAGCAAGCCCACATGGGGTGCCACGCAAAGGGGACGAAACTGAAAGAAAAACCCAGAGTACGAGTATTGTGAGGAAAGGCAAACAACCCCTCAATCCGAGAAAGGGACAGACGAGCAAGGAGACTCCAGGAGCAAGCTAAAACCTACAGACAGCAGACAACGAGTATGAGGACACATCTGGAGACAGCTACTGAATCTGTTGGGCCCCACAGTAATCATACAAACGCAGACACCCCCATAACACAAACCAATACACTCCAAAAGGAGTAAACGTCATATGAGCAACGCTTTCGGAAGAACAGCATCAGACAAAGCGTCTAGGCTCCGCAACGAGCAATGAACCAATTTTCTCACATTCAGCCATGCAAAGTCCACCCACATAGACACGTGTGCACGCATGTACATACACATGTACACACACCCACGCACCTGCAGAGAGCATTCTCTTTCTCTCTCACACACACACACACACACACACATTCATAAACATGCGCGCACAGCTCGAACAGCTAGGAACAATATTGAAATATTTTCCTCTCATACATACACACACGCACACAAACATGCACGTACAAAGGAAAGCACACTTCTCTTCGTTTCCCATGTAATCATAATTGTCTATTTTAACAGTCAAAAGTGTTTAAGGAAGTGAACGTGGTCTGACTGATGAACTGTAGGACGGCTGAATACGAGCCACTGAAAGAGCAACAAGTGTTTGCAAAATATCTAAATGAATTCGAACATTGTGCCAAAACAACGTTAGTGACTCTGAACTTCAGTTCAGCAAATATGCATATTTCCAGGTTACTGTGGCGATTAATCGTTCAACCTCATATGTGAAATCAGGACACACAAAGAATCGCTTCCCTGATTAAGTGATTTGCCTACGACACACTTGGCCTCGATTTTTGCAAGCTCCTCAGTGAGTGAGCGAACCATAGCCCCAAGACAGTACATTTAACAGAACCGCAAAGCATTGTCACGAAGCAGTTCCGATCTTATCTACTAAAGCTCAGATTGAATTTTTGAATGATATTCCTTCGAAGGTACATGAAATTTGGCTGTGAGAGCATGCAGCCAGCCCGCTACCCGCAGAGGGGGGGCTCAGCCGAGGAGGAAACGGCAAAGTGCTGGGCCCATAAGAGATTGAGAAGAAACTGAAGCTTTGCTGGCTTTTGGCGTCAAAATGATGAACGTCAGTGTTGTAGAGAGGATTAACGAAAGATAAAAAGTAGTCGTATTTGGGGTATGCTATGTAATATTAACAATTCTGACCTGCAGAACCCATGTGTTCTGGGACCTATGCCAACCACCCGAAACTGGAAGTCCACTTCCTATATAATATAATTATTAATCAAGTCACAATTTTGCGCTACAGTCACAAAAAGACACAAAGGCTCCTGGCATAGAATATGTTGATATTCAGACAGTTGGCACTTAATTAGATGGTAAGGGATTGAAAGGGAAAGGCTGTAATTCTTCCTCAAAATTTGACATGTTACATCTGGAGAGGTGTTCAGAGAACTCTAGGGTTTGTCCACAACTTTGAGCAAGAACCCTGGAGCCTCTGACAGGGCATTGAAAGTAAATCTGGCATGCTGGATCCCAGGGGCACCTAGCAGGTCATTGACTAAAACTCATTAATTAATTAATTATCTTCCACATTATCCACACAGGTTACAGTCCAGCCGGTGCCCACCCGGCAACTCTGTGTGCAAGGGCAGGAATGACCGTAAAGAGGGCGCCAATCCATCGTAGGTCTCACACACACACACACACAGGGCCACTTTTAGAGACACCAATTAACCTAATATGCATGTCTTTGGACTGTGGGGGGAAACCAGAGTACCCGGAGTAAACCCACGCAGACACAGGAAGGACATGCAGACTCCACACAGAAAGGACCCAGACTGCTCCACCCTGGGGTCGAACCCGGGACCTTCTTGCTGTGAGGCTGCCATGCCACCCACGGAATTTCATTTCATTTGTTAACAAATGAAACACGGGCATTTATAGCAAGTCATGAATTTGAATAAAAACAAAAATATATAAAATTATGATACAATTTCAAACAGGTAATTATAATTAGGATTTGGTATAAAAGCAGAACTGACTTACTGTGCTCTAGTTTGTCAAACAAAAGCACAATAAAATGATGAAAATGTTCAAAAGCAACGTTCCTTTTTTAATCCACTGGATTACGGTTCATCCTAGATGCCCCCGAGCTCAGAAAAGTGGGCGGAGCTTCTGGGCGTGGTTAACACAAGGCTTGTTTTTTGTACAGTAAAGTTTTAAGTGGTATTTGTGAATGTAACTCTGTACTGTAGATCTTGATATAATTTTGATAAAGTAATCCCTTACCCATGTGCTCCTACCAGATATTAATGAATGACGGTTCTTGATGAAGTGCCACCTGAGGGAGCGGAAAGAGATCACACTTCTACAGCTTAGGCTTTTAAGGACTGAAATTCCTCCAGATTTTAATGATATTCCCATTTAATGATATCATGCTCTGTAGAGTCCAAACATCAAACATCTCAGTCATCTCAGTCATCTTTTACCTCATTACTAGCCCTAAACTGTTCCCATCCCAACTTATTTTGGAATGAGCTGCAGACCTGAAATGAATGTAAATATAAAAAATCTCAGGTTCAAACAGTCTGCGATTAAACAAATCTCACAGGAAGTGGAAGGAATTGGCGCTTTGCATACCGACGGTTTGTACCCTTCCGATTTGGGCTCGTGGAGCGGATCTGCACCAAAAAATTTCGGAGGCGTTTCCACACGGTCTCATACAAAACAGACGTGTCCACGAGGTTAAATACTAATCAGCAAAATTACAGTCCTGCATATCAGAAGGTTTCAGTAAATGTCCTGAAACGATTGTCCTGTCGATTTGTAAAAATTGTCCCTTATTATCCCGTCATTTCCACTGCTCCACTATAATCACACGTCCCTGGCTGCCTCCGTCTGCTAGAACCTGTTCTAGGATTATTCGCTTAATTAAGCGCTTCGTCCTCTACTGCTCAGAATCAAGGATTTCCGGGTGTAGACGGGGGTCCTCGCTGGAGGCGAAACAAAAACAGGAGACTGAAGGCCTCCACATCCTGCAAACATACGTGCTGAAATGTGGGCACGACATCAAGACCTGCGGACTTCCTCGAGCAATTCAGACCTCGTTTTTTCCAAACCTGTATGGACTCCGGGAGTCCAGATTGGCACGGTTTGGGGCGGATGCACTCTGGATCGAGGGTGAGGGTACTCCCTCTTGGCACGGGCACACAGGAATCAGGCGGGTCTTCCCCGAGTGAGCAGGTGGCCCGAGACCGAGCCAGCGCGGTAGGATTTGGAGTCTGGATGGAACGCCTACAGGTTCGCACCAACGACCTTGAGAAGAGATCCTGTAGACTCGACCTCCTGGCAGTCTCTCGAGCTAGTCGGTAAGCTTTTTCCTGACTGACAGCAAACCATGATCATGTTTTGCCTTTCTTCTTGGAACATCAAATCGAAAATCAGTATATACCTGGTGAGGCCTTGCACAGCACCCTAACCACTACAGATGTCCATATTAGCCCACCTGAGGAAAAGGAATCCTAGAAGGTGAATCTCCCTGCTTCACTGGAGTTGCTATCAAAACTGGCAGATGTTCCTCTAAGTGGATTCCTTCTCGTTGATTTCGACAAGGTTGCCGATGAAAAGAAGTGGTCAGGGAGTTAGAGTTATACAGGGGCACTAAGTAAGTAAGTAACTACATTTTCTCTTTTCTCTCCGAGCTGATGTACCAATTCCAGCACCACACACTTAGATGTTCCTCCACCTCAGCATCACCCTACTGGTCTCCATTATCAGAAACCAGTCCCACCAGAGTGCAGGAACTCCCTCAGTCATTTAGGAGACGCTGCACCTTTAATAATTTACCGCTGAGAACTCTATCTTAAATCTATTACGTTATTTAATTTAAATTTTACTATTTACTTTATTTCACTATTAATACAACTTATTAATATTTCAATTAACATCTGGGCCACCCAAGCAGGTCAGGTCTCATGTTGAGTCTTGGTTCCTCCCAAGGTTTCCTCCTTCTACATTCAGGGAGTTTTTCCTTGCCACTGTCGCCCTAGGATTGCTCCATTTGGGACTGGCCTTTTAAAATCATATAATATTATAAAGCTGCTTTGAGACAATGCTCCGTTTTCTTTTGGATTAATAAATTAATGCATTGTTAGGGCCCCTGTCGATCACAGGCCCTTAGAATGATGCTGGCATTTGGGTAATGGGGAACTGCGTGGTAGGTGGAAGGAGGTAAGTCTTAAAGGGTAAACGTGATGGGAAATCCAACACCGTGTTCAAGTGCCACAACTCTTTAGCTCACCGATTGAGGGACCCAGGTTTGGGCTGTGTTTGAGGGAGCCAATTGAGGAATCTTTTGGCGCTCAACCAGTCCCACCATAGACGTGCCATGCACATGGACCCCTGTGACCCTGATGTAAAAGTGGGCTTACAATAAAGAAATCATTCAAGATTCATTTAGTTTTCCTCAGAATCAGGTCATTCCAATTCAGTCACTGCACCCTCCACTTCAGCTCGGCCCCGCACACGGCGGTCGGAAGCCAGATCATAACAGCCTGAAGACATCCAGCAATTACCGAACCTGTGCTGGACCGACTGTGAGCATTAGCCCAGAGTGATCACTTTAAATGGAATGGATCTGTACGATTGCTGACCGGCACTTTTTCCCGTACGGACTCATCACAAAGCGGGCCGGTAATTCAAGAAAACTCGTTACTGTATTAAAAGGTTGCGAGCGAGAGCGTGCTATTAAGCAGCAGATCAATGTGAGCGAGGGCCGCATTAAGGAAAACATCATCCAATTACTGTAGGTTAGCACTGAGCGAGACGAGGAGCCACCTGAGATTGATTAATAGCACTTTAATTTGGTGGACAGACGCTGCCTCGTGATGGGCGGCTCACGTGAAGAAGCATGAGAGAAGAGAGGATGGGCCATCTCCGTCTGATCTGCCTCTATCCTATTTCATTTGAGTCTGAATCAACATAAAACAGAATAGCATGAAGGGTAGATATTTTTTCGTGAGCAATCCAAAGCTTCCGTCTCATCACAGGGAAATGTCATAGGAATAAATATTGCATTATTTGTGCTGAAAACACTGACATGGCATCCCAAGGCGTTTGCCCAACCAGTGAACACTCCATTCTCCAGTCCAGCTCAAATTTCTCCTGACCGGTACATGGTTTTATAAATAATATTATAAATCAATAATATTTCCAAGAGTGGGTCAGCAAACAACAGCTGATATAAACATCGAACCTGTTCAACCACCTCACACCAAATCGCCCCAAACACTGCAAAGAAAGTCCGATAAGCGCTGGGACGGCGATTCCAATACCAGTCTCAAATTCACCTTTAAATACTGCAATTATTATTATATTATAAAGACATTAGGTGTACTTGTCAAATGGCTCTCTTAAAATATATGGACAAAAGTTTGTGGACACCACTTCCAATTAGTGGGCTGTTTTTCAGCAACTCGCTCATAACACGTTCTTAGTATAAAGAGAACATTTCTGGATTGTCTTCAGAAAAAGTGGGAGAAGAACGGTTTGAGACTTCTGCTTCCAACAAGTCCGTTTCTGTCCTTTTGCCACTAAGCAGTGTCCACAGATAATTAGTTTGCCAACCTTTTGACCTGGTCTCCATCAAAGACCTTTAAAAAAGCACGTCTGAAGCCTCACAGTCACGTTCCAAAATCTACTTGAGAGTCCTTTTAGAAGAACAAAGCTAGGGTCAAATTCCATACATATGCATGTGTAGGATATTTTTGGGTGTCCGCAAACTTTAGACTATATGGTGTGTTGCTGTTATATTTATTCGTAGAGGAATTTGTTGCTTAAATTAGTGTTCTCAGTTACCAAGTTACCAAGCCAAACTAAAACTATAACCACGATGCTGATCCAGCCCCAAAATTTGCAAGGCAATAATTTTGCCCTGTAATAACTATTATAAGGATTATTATCAGGATTTAGTGCAAGTCGAAACGAACTGGAGAAGTTTATGAACTGGACGAAACCTGGCATCCCTAAGAAACTGAGGCAGCTTGTTTCTCTGATCCTTAGGTTTTAGTCACAGTTGGAGTTGGAATGTGGGAGTGAATTTATTTAATGTAGCTAAAACTATAATCAGATCCTTCATCCTCACCACGTTATTGCTTCGGCTGGGCCGTGCTCCACCTGCCGAGCGTGATTTAGCAGTTCGTGGGTGCGAGTGAGAACGCAGGTGATGGCGGCTCATTAGAAGCCTCATGCTGCGACAGATCTCGCACCTCGCCGCAGGCCCATCCAGCCTCCTCTGATCTGCAATCAGCTCCGTCTGAGGCTTTTTAATCAGAGCATGCTCGTTAGTAAACGAGCAGGATGTCTGTAACGTTGGGCTCAAAAGACACGCTCCGAGCTCTTACCCGAGGACGCCGCGCTGATGGATTCCGCCGCTGACAAAAGTTGACAGCTCAGGGTTTGGCCGGTCATCCTGGGGTAAGATCGAAGCCTGTGTGGTCTGACGGATGATCGGCGCAGAGCTTTGACTTTTCTCAGATTGATCAGTCCGGAAGGAACAGCAGCGATTTGGCATTCTTCAGCATTCCCGCTTCGTCCTCTCGACTTCAGCGTCCAACGTTTTAAGCACAGGCGAGGAATGCTAATGAGAGCTTCAATAACGGTCCATCATAAGCTGAATCTGTATCGTAATTCTTGGAGTTTAAATATATCAACTATCCTGGGAAAGTTTACTTCCCGTTCTAAAACAAAAGTACTGGGACACCTTCACATTACAAGTACTAGAGCTTTTCTGACATCCACTCAAGTTCCACTCTTCTGGGAAGGCTTACTGTGACTGCTTGGAATTTTGACCAATCGTTACTAATGTGAGGTCACTGATGTTGGACGAGAGGGTCTCCGTTTAGTTCATCCCTAGGGTGTTCGATGACATTTAGGCCAGGGATCTGGGCCGTCCACTCTGGTTCTTCTAGACCAAACCAACCTCACCCAACCATTTCAAACAGAAAACCAAGTCTTCCCCAAAATGGTTCCACATCGTTGGAAGCGTAAGATTGTTTAAAATATCTAAGATTAAGATTTCCTTTCACTAGAACTGGGGGGGCCTAAGCCAACCCCCAAATGATAAGCAAACTTTTTATATTATGGTCACTCCTCCACCAAAGTTAACAGTTGGTACAACCTAGTCAGGCAGGTAACGTTCTCCTGGCGTTCTCCAAACCAAGACTAGGTCAGGCTACCCGTGTGGTTCGTTACTCCACAGAACACGTTTCCAATGCTCAAGAAAAGTGGACTCTAGGCGAAGTCTAGAGGAGGTTTGGGCCGAGTTTAGTCATTTTTGGGAGTGTATTTTAGGGACGACCCTTAGCTGCAGAGAAACGTGACGTGACTAAGACTAACGTATGCAAATCACGTTTCTTTTGATTGCCCGTTGCCGTCGTGAGCGGGTGTTAAAAAACGTGCTGTCGTAAATTGTGAGCCTGGCCCTGTGCACTTACTACTGCTACGAACTATGAACACCGATCTGAGCGGGATTGCACCCGCCGTATCTCCTGGCACTAAGAGTTAAACGTTCCTCTCAGATCAGATGCGTATCAGTGCGAGGGCGAGACAGCCGTGCTTACAGAGCACTTCCTCAGGAGCGCTGCCGGCCGGATCGATACACCCACCTGTGCAGCCGCAGCCAGACAGACACAGAGAGACGGAAGGAGATGATTTAGCACATGCGCGGAATAAATATAGCTTTCCCGACGCCATGCAAGAGCAACAAACCACGTCCGCTTGAAATTCCATTAGCGGCTGATGCGCCCCGTTCCTCCCTTCCATCACTCCACGCTTCCCGCCCTCTTTCCCGTCTCAATCTGAGGAGCTCAGCTCGCTCGGCTACACTGCTGCATTTTAATCAGGCTCGCAGGACGAGGCGAGGCCCACGGAATGCAAATGGGCGCCGCTTTTGGGGTTCAGTTCCGACACAATCGGAGCTCACGTAGACGGTGATTACGCTTCCTTCCTGCTCTCTCTCTGTCCCCCTGAGTGAACACCTCGTCTCCTGCTGATTTAAGGTCTGCCCCCCAGGCTAGGAGACTCTGTACCATTCTGCCCCATGTTGTGCCCCAACACGACCTCTTAATCTGCCCGGGGTCACCAGAGTTCAGCTTTTAATCAGCCCCCTGCGGCTACTCCGAATCAAGGTAAACACTCAGACTGATGCTCTAGGCTGCACTGAAATTGCATTGAAGGATAAAAAAAAAAAAAAGAGAGACAAAAGACCGCACAAAAGTCGCGTCGGACGACGGCACGGACTGTTTTCCCATGCCTTTTTCCCCACGGGGTCTGTTTAACGCTGGCTGCGTTTCGGCCCTGGTGCCTCTGCATGCTCTGTATAGAATAACACGGGCATGTGAGTTTAAGTGCTGCATACCTGGCAACCCACAAACTGAAAGCTTTAATGCGTGCCCAAAATGTGTGCACAAAATGAGCCAGATTCAAAATGAACTTGGGTAGCAGCAGAGCTGGTTACAAAAATAATGATCATTTCCACTTATCGCTTTTACATTTGGACTTTTTTGGCCAAGATTGGTGCAAAAATATTTCGGTACTAACTAGGTATGTACAGTGTGCGCTGGTTTGTGGCGGGGGTTACGTTCCAGGACCACCCACGACAAACGAAAAGAAATAAAGCAGTAACGCTATATTTATTTATAAGTATTTCTACACTATTTTAGCCGTAGAACTTGCAGAACGTTTGGGTTTCATCGTAGGGCTTGAATGAATTCAGT